>ONZH01013864.1:0-213895 GCA_900303285.1 Rhinella marina
ATGCTTTAATTATTATTTTGTTTAAATAAACTTAAATTTTTTCAAGAAAATATAGTCAAGACATTGACAAGGTTAGAAATAATGCTTTTTATTTGAAATAATAATTTTCTCCTTCAAACTTTGCTTTCGTCAAAGAAAGCTCCATTTGCAGCAATTACAGCATTGCAGACCTTTGGCATTCTAGCTGTTAATTTGCTGAGGTAATCTGAAGAAATTTCACCCCATGCTTCCAGAAGCCCCTCCCACGAGTTGGATTGGCTTGATGGGAACTTTTTGCATACCATACGGTCAAGCTGCTTCCACAACAGCTCAATGGGGTTGAGATCTGGTGACTGCGCTGGCCACTCCATTACCTCCCACTTCTCTTTCTACTCTGGTTAGAGCCTGTCTGTGCTGTCCTCTGAACGGAGTAATACACACCATTGTAGGAAATCTTCAGTTTCTTGGCAATTTCTCGCATAGGATAGCCTTCATTTCTAAGAACAAGTATAGACTGTCGAGTTTCATATGAAAGTTCTCTTTTTCTGGTCATTTTGAGAGTTTAATCGAACCCACAAACGTAATGCTCCAGATTCTCAACTAGCTCAAAGGAAGGTCAGTTTTATAGCTTCTCCAACCAGCAAAACTGTTTTCAGCTGTGCTAACATACAAGGGTTTTCAAGGGTTTTCTAAACATCCATTAGACTTCTTACACAGTTAGCAAACACAATGTACCATTAGAACACTGGAGTGATGGTTGCTGGAAATGGGCCTCTATACATTTATGTAGATATTGCATTAAAAACCAGATGTTTGCAGCTCGAATAGTCATTTCACCACATTAACAATGTATAGAGTGTATTTCTGATTAATTTAATGTTATCTTCATTGAAACAAAACTGTGCTTTTCTTTCAAAAATAAGGAAATTTGTAAGTGACCCTAAACTTTTGAATGGTAGTGTAAGTGTTTCACTCTTTGAATTGAATTACTGAAAAAAAACAACTTTTTGATGATATTCTAATTTATTGAGATGCACTTGTATCTTATACTGTTTAGGTTTTTTTTAATGGTCAATGGCTATAGTTAGAGATGAGCAAAGATTTAGAAAATTCGATTTGGCTGCTTCACTGAATTTTACAAATAAATTTGATTTGTCACGCAACACATTTTTTTGTAGGTAGAGTGTGCAAGGATAGGGAGCTGTGATAGCGCCGCTCCCTATCATTGTACCCCTCAGATTCCACGTTCATACATGATCGAGCCATCTGATAAGAATAATACAGTGTAAAATTAACAGAAAAAAATTTAATTTATATTTACCGCATCCATTTACTTGCGACGGGACAACCGCCGCCATCTTGCTTAAAAATCTTGCACGAAATCTCGCATGGCTCGAGATGATGTCGTCACGCACGGGAGTTCGGCCAAGATCTTCAATCAAGATGATGCCACCCAGACCGTTGCAACAAATGGAAGAGGTAAGTATAATTTTTTTTTATTTTTACACTATTTCAGGTTAAATTGATGCGCTACACGAAGCACAAGGAAATTCAGCTTCATGGCGAATCAAATTTATCCTGAAATTTGGATCAAATTCCACTTTGTTGGATTTGATTCGCTCATCTCTAGCTATAGTGTTCAACTGTGTAAGCCTCTTGTTGCATCCTACTATAATAGTAGTCTTTTTTATTTCACTGTAAACAGTAAAAAACACATGCCTCAACTGTGTGGGAAAAAAACATAATGTGAACCTAGCCTATCCCCTTTGGTAATTAATCATCTTTTCAACACTCAATGCAAAATAACTCATATAATTAATATACGTCACCAGCGGGATACCATTCCCGTAGGATGCCATACATGTACCTCATCACTGATCATCCAGGCACAAAAGCTGTGTCTGTGGGTTCAGAAGTGGGAGTGTGGCTGTGATGGACAGTCTTCGTCTTACACTAATGATTGGGATCTGAGAAAATTCCAATCCTAGTAGTTTAACCCATGAAACACCATGATCAGGGTCCCCCTTTCATGTCAGCTTCAGCAACTCGATCATCAGGGATGACTGAAAAATTCTGAAAGCCATAAAGATCCCCAGTGCTATCTATTGGTGATCTCTGTTAGGACATTTTTCCATCTCATGCTCATGCACTGCTCATGTCCAGGGGTTACGACCAACCTGCAGTCAGGCAGTGGTCATGCTTGCACACTATAGGAAAATGCACCAGCCTATGTGCTCTCTCTGTCACCTAAGAGGTTGGTGCCTATTCCTACAGTGTACAAGTATGGCCACCACTGGTGGATTGCAGGGTGGTCATAACGTCCGGATACAAGCAGTGTATAATCTGATTAAAAAATGAATCAAGCCAGCAAAAGAGGGCAATATGGACAATCACAATACATTACCTTGTATTAATTTGTCTACATGATAAATGCCATTTGATGAAGTGAGACAACCCTCTTTAACTGTGCATTAACCTAAGCCTGAGCATTTTAGATGCAGTAACGTACTTACATATAGATGTTTGACAGTACATTAAAAATTAGTTAAAAGGACAAAAAAAGTTTAAAAAGTATAAATAATTCAAAACTCATGCTGCAATGCAAACTAATATAAAAACATTTAAATTAAAAAAATTCATCAATTTTGTTTAAAGTCACAAAAACATAAAACATACTTATTATATAACTCACACTCGTCTTTACCCTTACAATATACAGTAATAATATCCTCTATTTTAACAGTAAACAGCATAAAAAAAAAATTACAAAGGCAAAGGCAGAAATGCTTTTAAATGCCTTCCCCATACTAAAAATGTTATATAAATTAAAAACTGATTACTAAAAGTATATACGACTTGTCCTGCATTAGTTTAGTTCGATTGTTTTTGCCTATAGTTAACACTTAGAAATTAGACCATATTTTATTAGTACTTGATGCAGAAATTTAGGTAATTCTCATTTACTTTTACTTTCCATTCTTAGTTTTCCATCATGAAAAAAACTACTTTGGAGTTTAAAACTTAAAGGGTAAAGTCTCTCCAAGGCTTCTTTTGATTGACTATGGATGTATGACAAGTACTTCCAGTCTCAGAAACTGAAGACAGGACAAATCAGCTGGGTTCAGAGAAAGACTGCATAATAGCTCATGGACACTTTTTGGCTGGTGTTTTCTTCAAGGGGTTATTGCCCTGTCTAATAAAACCTGCATGATTTGTGACACTTGATAAAATTGCAGTAGTACCAAGACCATGATATTTCCCAAATGTTTCCTCTTGGAAACCAACATCACAGGAGACCTTGTGAGCAAAAAGTCTGAATATGTCTAGTTTTAGGAGACCGCTAGAAGGTTACTCATGACCTAGATTCCTACAGGGAAATGCTGACTAACTGGATACACCTACACATTGAGATAAAACAAATCTAGACCTGAATATTACATTTTACATGAGGTGCTTTTAATTGTTCTTAGTACATTTTCATGCCTAAGTATATACAAAGGAGAAGGTGGATAGTGGTAAGGAACCATTACAGACCCTGCTGCTCCATACACATTAAATGTAATACTCGTGAATTACCAGAGGGTTTTTTTTATTCTGGTCAGACTTAGACCTCAACTGTATTTCAAGTAAGTCAAATGTTTTTTAAAAGCTGTTTTAATTTCCTGATTTCTCAAACCATATATGACAGGGTTAGCTAAAGGTACAAAGACAGCAAAGGTAACACCTACAGACCGGTTGTAGGCTGAGGAATAAGACTTAGCTATACGTATATACATGAAACCAATGCTGCCAAAAAATAACACAACAAAAGTAAGATGAGCTCCACAAGTAGAGAAGGCCTTCTGGCGACCACCCTTAGACTTAATCTTCAGAATATCAAATATAATCTTCACATAAGAAAGGAGAACACACAAAAAATTCAGCATGATCAAAGAGCTGAGGGCAGACTCCACCATTTTAAGTAATCTGGTGTCTGAACATGCTAAATCAATGATGGGAGGAAAATCACAGAAAACATTCTCTATTTGATTTGGACCACAGAAAGCAAGATGGGAGATTAAAATCGTCTCCACAATTGGAGAATATAATGACCACAGAAGACACACAATAACTAATTTTATAAACAAGCCAGGGGTCATAATGGTAGAGTATCGTAATGGCTTGCAGATGGCCAGATAGCGGTCATAGGCCATTAATGTGAGCACGTAACATTCAGCAACTCCCAGCACATGTAGGAAATAAGCTTGCAAGAGGCAATCAGTGAAAGATGTCCTCTTCTTCTTGGCCAATAGATGGGCCAACATTTTAGGGATAGTAACAGCTGTATAACAGATTTCTATACAGGATAAAGTCCCTATGAAGAAGTACATAGGTAATTGGAGACTGGGCTCCAGTAAGATCAAGAGTAATATCAGCATATTACCAAAAACTATAAATAAGTAGATGAGAAGTAACACCATGAAGGATAAGCCTTGGAGATGTTGCTGGTCTGGAAATCCAGATAAAATGATTTCTTGAATTTGGCTGTCATTTTTGTACATACTATACTGTGTAAATTCCCTGTAAATTAGAAATATATGAGGTGGTACAATGAATTTACAGTAAACTGATGGTAACACCAATTGAAAAAATGTTATATATTGAATACATGCGGTTTACTCATTATATAAGCATTGTCAGCTATATATGCTTTAAAGGGTTTATCCAGGAGATGATAATGATGACTTATGCTCAGGATAGGTCATCATTATCACATCGGTGCGGGTCCAAGTCCTGGCACCCCCGCCAATCAGCTGTTTCAGGGAGCCACTGTACTCACTGGAGCACTGATGAGCAATGCAGGCTCCCAACAGCTTTCCAATGACAGTGCTGTACATTGTATAGCAGCAGTGCTTGGTATTGCAGCTGCGCCCCATTCACTTGAGTGGGACTGAGCTGCAACTAGACCATGTGACCGATGTGTACTGATGTCACTGGCCTAGGAAGAGGCTGTAGCGCTCAAGGTCTCTTCTAACAGCTGATCGGCGAGGGTCCGGAGTGTCGCACCCCTGCACATCTGATAGTGATGACTAGTGTTGAGTGAATTGAGCTTGGGATCACAGATCCAAACTCGATTAGTTAAACACTTGGGTGTTAATGCTGTCTCTGTGTACAGCAGTAAAATGTATTGCCTCTGTGTAGGCAAAATTAGTTTCACCAGAAGTCACGTGAGGTACCGAGGTATCAGCCGGTACCAAACCCGACTATGGATGATATTTTCATGTAATTACTGAATTAATTCACCAGAATTTACATGTTTAAAAGGGAATGTGGTTTTGGGTGAGGCCTAAGGTCCTATTAAATCTACAGATAATTGCTAAGATCATCGCTAACAAGTGTTCGTATGAAGATACTGCCGCCGATTACACGATGAATGAGCTGGTTCATTGGGTAATTGGAGTCCTCCACCGCTCGTCCCCATGCTGAGGAGGAGATTGCTGCATGTAAATGCAGTGGTCTCCTCCGCTAACGAGCATTCGATTGCTGGGAAGGAACATTTCCCTCACGACAATCGCTTGCAGAATCTGTAGGTGTTATCCAAAACCAATTGTGCCTTCCCACTTCAAGTTTTGCAGCATTATATTTACTTTTTTTTATAAAAAGCATTTTATACTGTTTTATGCATTTTTACATTATACTTTATGCCGCTACACACTATAATGCCTCCATACAGTATAATGCCACATTATGTGCCCTCCACGCAGTTAAAGGGTTTCTGTCACCAGATTTGGGCATACTAAACAGGATGGCATTTGCAATGTGCAAATGCCACCTGATGCCCAATCTGGTTTTCTTACTGTAATCAGATCAGCCGTTTTGTTAAAAAAAGCACTTTTATAATATGTAAATTAGGCGTACTAGGTGCAAGAGGCGTTTACCTTGCACCTAGTAATCGCCGTGTTCCAACCTCTAGTGCCGCCTCCTGCTTCCTGATTGACAGGGCCAGGCAGCTTGCTCGATGAGCTGCCGGCCCTGTCCTCGCTCGAAATCCCGCGCCTGCGCCGTGTAGGCTAAATTCGGCGCAGGCGCAGATAGTTCACCCGGCCGCCCGGCTCCTGCCTCTCTCACTGCGCCTGCGCCGTGCGGAGTAAAAGCGGCGCAGGCGCAGTGAGTTCCGCCGGCCGCCCGGCTCCCGGGTCTCTCAGTGCGCCTGCGCCGTGCGGAGTAAAATCGGCGCAGGCGCAGTGAGTTCCGCCGGCTCTGGGCTCTCTCACTGCGCCTGCGCCGATTACGTCAGAGGACACCCGGAAGAGACGGCGGCCGGCTTCATCGGGGAAGAAGGTGAGCTTTTACTCCGCACGGCGCAGGCGCAGTGAGAGAGGCAGGAGCCGGGCGGCCGGGTGAACTATCTGCGCCTGCGCCGAATTTAGCCTACACGGCGCAGGCGCGGGATTTCGAGCGAGGACAGGGCCGGCAGCTCATCGAGCAAGCTGCCTGGCCCTGTCAATCAGGAAGCAGGAGGCGGCACTAGAGGTTGGAACACGGCGATTACTAGGTGCAAGGTAAACGCCTCTTGCACCTAGTACGCCTAATTTACATATTATAAAAGTGCTTTTTTTAACAAAACGGCTGATCTGATTACAGTAAGAAAACCAGATTGGGCATCAGGTGGCATTTGCACATTGCAAATGCCATCCTGTTTAGTATGCCCAAATCTGGTGACAGAAACCCTTTAATGCCTCTTATGTGCATCAACACAGTATAATGTCACCTTATGTGTTCTCCACACAATAAAATGAACCTTATGTGTCTTCCACACAGTGTAATGCCCCCTTATATGTCCCCACATAGTTTAATCCCACCGTATGTGCCTTACACACTATAATGTCCTCATATGTTCCCCTCACACAATATAATGCCCCTTATGTGCCCCAACACAATATAGTAACTCGCCATCCTCTCGGCTTAGATGGTTTGCACACTTCAAGAAGCTACTCTAACATCATAAATTTGGGTGCAAACTGGCTACAATCAGCTTTATTATCGCTTTTGCAGCAGTCAATTTACTTTCAAACACAGAATAACAAACAAAATTCTCGGCCGTCTGGCCGCTAACTATACAATAGTTTTCCTCACTAGCAGGACGTGGGTCTACCACCCAGTTCCCAAAAACACCATTTACAGTACATACCACATATGTGATCCGAAGGTCCTGGCACCCACAGGCTTTGGCACTGCCCGCTTCTTACCCAGACTGGGAGCCCTGCTGAAAGGGTTCAGCCTAAGCTGGCTGCTAATTACGCCTCATTAACAACCTAGCTGATGCGCAGAGAGGGAAAACCCCATTTTCCCAGACTTTCTTCAGGCTTTCTCTGGGTGAGATACACCATTCTACTGACCCCAATATGTCACTCTGGCAGGTTCACTGCCACATATTCTCCTCGACGATAAAAGCCGTAGGACTTTTCACATTACATAACCTCCTCCAGGGTCAAACAATCTGGGCTTTTACCCAGTATCAAGCATGTTAACTTCTATGAGCATCTCCTCTACATGAAGTTGTTGACCTTTCTCTGGAAGGTTCATCATCTGTTTTCTCTCCATCACTATCACACAGCTCATCACCACACTTGTCTTGTGGAAGTGCTTCTTCAGCAATTGCAAACATAAACATTCGGGAATTAACTCTTTCCCTTCATGCCTTCATGCAGTGCTGATCTTTATTCTCACTTGGCTGATTACACTCTGCCCGACTCACCCTGAGCTCTGATACCTGAGGGTCATCCCTTAGAAGCTCATATGTTGCTTGTGCTAAACCATCGGTTGAATGATGAATGGCAGAGCAGGGAGCTCATTGTTTTCAATTCAACTGGGTCGACGTCCTTAAGATGAGGATGCAGTTGAAGTAAGTGTTGTGGGAAAATAACTACAATTAACATTGCCGTTAAAAAACTTTCACCGACATCGGACTCCGGTGAGCCTTGGTTTACTGGCTGGATGGTAACCCCAATTGTACTTGATGATCTCAGGCTTCTCCTTTGCTACTTGGCCACCTACAGTAATCATAAATTAATCAGAATTTAATTACTGCTATATTTACTTACATAGACTTTTTAAGTTCTTTGCACACAATTTGATCAAATTCTGTGCAAAGAATCTCAAATTTCTACGTACAGTAAATATAGCAGTAATATCATTCAGAATGATCCATACATACAATTAGAGATGAGCGAATCTATTCACCTCTTCGTAGATTCGTATCGAATCCTCCATTTTTCCTACTCCGAAGCGAATCCGTTTTTTTTTCCGATTCGCTTCGTATTATTCGTAAATGTTCTTATGCTGACGCTACGTACGCAACGTACGCATTCTTCTTGCCCCCTCCCCCGGCCCCCTAAGCGGGAAAATGACGATACGCCCCCTCAAGAGCGGGAAAGTGAAGATACGCCCACTCCCCTCAGAAGCGGGAAAAAACAGCCTGGCCCACCATGTACTACCTATTTGCACGTATAGGGAGTGAAGACTCCTCCCTCATTACTCCGCCCTCCTCTCCAGTTCAAGCCAGCGGTGAACAATATACCACAGCATGGCGAAGCAACTGCGACCAAAGTGGGGGGAAATGGTCTTTAGTAACGAGTACCCCAAACCAAACAAAAATTGTGCAAGACAGTCTCACCGGCTCCTGACTCGATATTCGCCTTGCCAGATGGTGCGGCTGCTGCGGCGGAGGCGGCTGGAGTGTCCACTTCGCTGCCCAGGAGGAGAACAACAACACCTTCCATGCGGCAGAATCTGATTGTGCCAGCATCAGTGACGGCCCATGCCCAGACCCTATGGGACTACAAGAATGCAGTGGAGGACTGGGTCATCCAAGTACTGGACCATCCAAGGCCAGGAGACCCTACACTGGAGCGGAGAAAGGGAACCGTCCTATGGTTTTCAGTGGAGCGAGGCTCTGGCTTCCTGGTGGATGACGAGGATGGGAAGGAGTACTTTGTGGGCCGCAGTTCAGTAAAACCCACCCCCTGCCCCACCCCCATGGCATCCCTGAAAGGCCCCTTTGCTACCGGGATTGCCTTATTATCTAAGCCCCTGGTACCTGCATCAGCACCAGAAGTTTGGCTGGAGGAACCACCAGGCGAAGGACGCGTGCGCTGCCTACAGGAGTCACCAAATGGCACCCTCTGTTTCAGGGAGAAAACACAGCCGGAGCCTCTGATTTCTGGACTGCCACCACCACCACATCACAGTCCTTTCAGCTGGGTCAGCTGACGACATCATCGTTTACTTTCCAGTCCAAGGTGATCCACCAGTACCAACTACCCTGGAAAATGAAGTCAGCAGCAGCCAGGGGAGCTGGGGCTTCTTCCCTGGGTGTAATCTTGCCTGAACCGCTGCAGCCAGAAGTCCTTACCCCTGCTGTCCCAGCAAGAGAATCCGGAAAAGTAAAGGCGCAAGTGGCTGCAGCGTTCACAGCATGACCACCACCCTGACTCGGTCAAGTCCGACTTCTGGCAGAAGAGGGCAGTGGAGCTCCACCACGGCAGCCAGCTTGGCCTACAGGAGGCAGGAGCGTCCTCTGATCTCATTCAGTAGTAGTTTAAGCGAGGAGGCCTTCAGGTCCCTCATCTGAGGAACCCTTCTACTGGCTGAGTGATTTAAAGGACACCTCTGGAGGATCTATGGGAGCCACAACATGGACTGCACCTGACGGGTGAGAGCTAGTTGGCACTTGTTTTGTTTGTTTAGTTTGTATTGCCCCCTGTTTGACTCTCACCCATTCTGCAGAAAATTCCCAGTTGTGCCTAAGCGCACCTATTTTCCTTTTTCTCCCCTTTTCAGGTTATTTGGGAGCCCCCTTTGCAAAGAGGGTTCTCTATTTACTGCTATTTTATATTATCCATGTGGATTACACGTTACCTGTTTGGATTACAAAATTACCTCACGTGGTTTACAATTGAATTTTGGACTGTGTTCCAGTGTTTTATCATGCCAAGCAGCCACGAGAAGAGACTCAAACGTATATCTGAGCCTATTATGCTTGCAAATGTGAAATTGATTGCACTAAAATGTTTGCATAATTGTCTTTGCTGTATTTTAGCAATAATGTTTTTACAGGTTCAGCAACTTTCAAGCACTTTAGCCCATTGTGCAAATTCTTTTTCAGGTACTGCAATGTGTGCTATTATGCACTTATTGTACGGTGTTTTTTAGTAAATTATGCACTTAGCCAGATAGCTAGCACCTTACTTTTGTAGCTCATATGGACTGCCTCTAAATACTGTACGCCGCGGCCTAGCCTCGTGCGTATGACGCAAACGTGAGTCAATAGTACGCTAGGGATTCGTAAGCACTTTGTACGCTAATGCCTACGTATTGCGTACTTTTAACAACACTGACTGTATGTTCATAATTTGTGCAGGAATGTTCGCAAAACAACGATTATTTTTTAACACAAATTCTACCGAATAAATTTGTATTAAGAACGAATCTTGTCAGAAATTCGTTGATTATTCGCCGAAGCGAATTTTGGATGATTCTCTCATCTCTACATACAATGTTTCATATGTCTTCACACATATAGAGCTTGTTTGATGGGAGCCATGGTAGCATGTACCTGTACATGTACTTTACATTGTTTGGAGGTGCTGGACTAATTAAATTTTTTTTACCAATTGAATAAACAGTTCCTTAATTGAAGTTGAATTTTGAAGTTGAATGTGGACCCAACATAAAGGGTGGAAGACAGAATACATTCATTCTGATTTTGATGTACCTAGACATCTTCAATTGAAAATGACAGTGCCAACAGTTGACTGGAGCAGCTCTGAGAGGACAGACATTTCATCTAGAGTGATGGTGCCACATTTAAAGTTTCTGTAACATAGTAACATAGTTTATAAGGCCGCAAAAAGACATCTGTCCATCCAGTTCGGCCTGTTTTCCTACAAGTTGATCCAGAGGAAGGCAAAAAAAACCCTGTGAGGTAGAAGCCAATTTTCCCCACTTTAGGGAAAAAAATTCCTTCCCGACTCCAATCAGGCAATCAGAATTACTCCCTGGATCAACGACCCCTCTCTAGTAACTATAACCTATAATATTATTACCCTCCAAAAATACATCCAGGCCTCTCTTGAACTCTTTTAGTGAACTTAACATCACCACCTCCTCAGGCAGAGAGTTCCATAGTCTCACTGCTCTTACCGTAAAGAATCCTCTTCTATCTTTGTGTACAAACCTTCTTTCCTCCAGACGCAGAGGATGTCCCCTCGTCACAGTCACAGTCCTGGGGATAAATAGATCATGGGAGAGATCTCTGTACTGACCTCTGATATATTTATACATAGTTATTAGATCTCCCCTCAGTCGTCTTTTTTCTAAAGTGAATAAGCCTAATTTTGATAATCTTTCTGGGTACTGTAGTCCACCCAGTCCAGTTATTACTTTAGTTGCCCTCCTCTGAACCCTCTCCAGCTCTGCTATGTCTGCCTTGTTCACAGGAGCCCAGAACTGTACACAGTACTCTATGTGTGGTCTGACTAGTGATTTGTAAAGTGGCAGGACTATGTTCTCATCACGGGCATCTATGCCTCTTTTGATGCAAACCATTATCTTATTGGCCTTGGCAGCAGCTGTCTGACACTGGTTTCTACAGCTTAGTTTGCTGTTCACTAAAATTCCTAGGTCCTTTTCCATATCAGAGTTACCCAATATTTTACCATTTAGTATGTACTGGTGACTTGCATTATTCCTTCATATGCATAACCTTACATTTGTCAGTGTTAAATCTCACCTGCCACTTCTCTGCCCACGCCTAAATCTATCCAGATCCATCTGTAGCAGTGTACTGTCCTCTTCAGTGTTAATTACTTTACACAGTTTAGTGTCATCTACAAAAATTGATATTTTACTGTGCAAGCCTTCTACAAGATCATTAATAAATATATTGAACAGAATAGGGTCCAATACTGACCCCTGTGGTACCCCACTAGTGACAGTGACCCAATCTGAATATGTGCTGTTAATAACCACCCTCTGTTTTCTATCACTGAGCCAGTTACTTACCCACATACAGACATTTTCTCCCAGGCCAAGCATTCTCATTTTATATACTAACCTTTTATGTGGAACAGTGTCAAATGCTTTGGAGAAGTCCAGATATACGACATCCATTGATTCGCCGCGGTCCAGTCTAGAACTTACCTCCTCATAGAAACTGATTAAATTGGTTTGACATGACCGATCCCCCATGAAGCCATGCTGATATGGAGTAATTTGCTTATTTTCATTGAGGTACTCCAAGATAGCATCTCTTAGAAAACCCTCAAACAGTTTACCCACAACAGATGTTAAACTTACCGGCCTATAGTTCCCGGGCTCTGTTTTTGGACCCGTTTTGAATATTGGCACCACATTTGCAATGTGCCAATCCTGTGGAACACTCCCTGTCAGTATAGAGTCCTTAAATATCACAAATAAGGGTCTGGCGATGACATTACTTAATTCTCTAAGGATACGGGGGTGTATGCCATCCAGTCCTGGCGATTTGTCTATAGTAACATAGTTTATAAGGCTGAAAAAAGACATCTGTCCATCTAGTTCAGCCTTTTATCCTACAAGTTGATCCAGAGGAAGGCTGAAAAAAAAACCCTGTGAAGTACTCTTCCTTAAGACTCATGCTGGTACTAATATATATCAATGCATCAATGGAGATTGCAGACTTGACTCTATGAATTTGCTAGAAATGGATGGACCATGGCCTTTCTTCCATGACGTTTATGCAAACATATATATATATATATATATATATATATAAAAAGAATAAAACCGCAGCACATCCAAAGTGTGAATGAAGTGATGTCCTTTATTCACCCATGCGACGTTTCAGTCCGCTTGCTGGGACCGTTCTCAAGTATATATATATATATATATATATATATATATATATATATATATAATTTTTCTATAATATTTGGTTTCTCCATGTCTTACCTCAATTATTTATGTGGATGGTTTGTGTTATAGAACATATCTCATGTACTGGGGAATTGTCTAAAAGCGAAGGATATAAATACACTAGGCTTAAGAATTAACATGGGAAACACTGTAGGTTAATAGCGAGAACCTGAGGCACTTGGTGTGTTTGTTCAATCCTCCAAGCATTATTATTGTGTAAACCTCAAATTAACCTCTTACAGAAAAAAATAACACCATTATAAATTCATAATTTAACTGATTGTGTTATCTGGGGTGGGGGGAGCTGTAGTACATCACACCTATTGAGGCTGACTGGATATGAAGAATAGAAACAGGCAGCCGGCTCAAAATCAGTTCACATATATTTTACTATTAATTCATATCAAAACTCATAAATCATAAAAACAATAACCCCACTATACAAATATTCAAATACATTCACGATCCTTATTATGTCTCTAGAATGCGGAGCTCATGCATAAAATGTTATAAAAAAGAAATAAAAACTAAAAACATGGCCTTATAGCTTTCATAGTTGCTTTAGTCTGTATAAAAAGCACTTAGTTGTATCCTGTATAAATATCTTAATCTCCGATGATGGATATTTGATAATCCAGCGTTCCTTCAAGTTGAGATTTGTTGTAACTGCAACATGTACTGTATGTACGTAGTATAACACCAATAGGTAGTTGGTGGGCCGAGCCCCAATCGATTAGGCTGGTGAGAATCTTGGATATATTGAGAAATGTATATGACTGGATATGAACATAGGCGGATTATAATGAGGGCAATCTGGGCAACCGCCCGGGGCCCATCCTCCTGGGGGGGCACAGGCCGGATTGCCCCCATTATAATCACATTAGGAAGCAGTGGCGTACCGCCCATAGGCAGTCGGCAAACCACGCCACTGCTATGGGGCCCACAGCACAGGGGGGCCCGGAGCGCACGGGAGGCCCCGCCCCCTACTCTGCATCATTAAGATGCGTCCCTGCGCTCCGGGCCTCTCCTGGCCCGCTCAACTTTTAGGCCCCCCTAACGTACTGAGAGCGCTCCTGTGCGCTCCCAGCTGGCCCCGCCTCCTCCCTCATGCTGCGCTGCTGGTCCTGGACAGGGAAGGACCTGTGCAGCGCGGCAAGAGGGGAAAGAACAAGACCAAGGCCCAGCCCCCTCCAGAGTGGCGTCAGGACAAGGCACAAGTAACAGTAAGTATTTATGTGTTTCATGTATGTATGTATGTGCGTGTATGTATGTGTGTGGGTATATGTATGTATGTGTATGTATGTGTGTGGGTATATGTATGTGTGTCGGTATATGCATACACTGTACATACTGTATATTGTACAGTGTGGCGCAGGGGTTATATTGTCTGGCATGGTGTAACAGCTATGCATTTGTTGTACAGTATATATTATAATCTCTGTACCATGCTATACAATATGCAGTATAATCCATACACCATACTGTATAATACACAGTATAACCCATACACTATGCTGTATAGTATACAGTATAATCCATACACCATACTGTATAATACACAGTATAATCCATACACTATGCTGTATAGTATACAGTATAATCCGTACACCATTCTGTATAATATACAGTATAATCCATACACTATGCTGTATAGTATACAGTATGATCCGTACACCATGCTTTATAATATACAGTATAATCTGTACACCATGCTGTATAATATACAGTATAATCTGTACACCATGCTGTATAATATACAGTATAATCCATACACCATGCTGTATAGTATACAGTATAATCCGTACACCATGCTGTATAATATACAGTATAATCCGTACACCATGCTGTATAATATACGGTATAATCCGTACAACATGCTGTATAGTATACAGTATAATCCGTACACCATGCTGTATAGTATACAGTATAATCCGTACACCATGCTGTATAATATACAGTCTAATCCATACACCATGCTGTATAGTATACAGTATAATCCCTACACCAGGCTGTATAATATACAGTATAATCTGTACACCATGCTGTATAATATACAGTATAATCCGTACACCATGCTGTATAATATACAGTATAATCCGTACTCCATGCTGTATAATATACAGTCTAATCCATACTCCATGCTGTATAATATACAGTCTAATCCATACACCATGCTGTATAGTATACAGTATAATCCCTACACCAGGCTGTATAATATACGGTATAATCCGTACACCATGCTGTATAATAAACAGTATAATCCGTACACCATGCTGTATAATATACAGTATAATCCGTACACCATGCTGTATAATATACAGTATAATCCGTACACCATGCTGTATAATATACAGTATAATCCGTACACCATGCTGTATAATATACAGTATAATCCGTACACCATGCTGTATAATATACAGTATAATCCGTACACCATGCTGTATAATATACAGTATAATTCGTACACCATGCTGTATAATATACAGTATAATCCGTACACCATGCTGTATAATATACAGTATAATCTGTACACCATGCTGTATAGTATACAGTATAATCCGTACACCATGCTGTATAATATACAGTATAATCCGTACACCATGCTGTATTATATAAGGTATAATCCGTACACCATGCTGTATAGTATACAGTATAATCCGTACACCATGCTGTATAGTATACAGTATAATACAGGCCCCTGACCCCCTAATACTGGCCCTGCCTGACACCTAACCCTAGTACTGGCCCCTGACCCCTACTCTGTTACTGACCTCTAACCTTGGACCCCTAACCCTGATACTGGCCACTGACCCCCTAGTATGGACCCCAAATACTGGCCCTGTCTCACCCCCTAAATACTGTCCCTGTCCTATCCCTAACCCTAGTCTTGACCCCTACCCTGGTACTGACCTCTAACCCTGGACCCCCTAACCCTAATACTCTAATACTGTCCCTAACCCTAATAATTGACCGCTAACCCTAATGTACTGTACTGACCCATAATACTTTCTTATTTACATGACCATATTTGTTTTGCGATCCACAATTGCGGCTCCAAAAAACACGGATACTGGCCATGTGCATTCCACATTTTGTGAAACGCACATGCCCAGCCCTAAGATAAAAATGCCTCTTCTTGTCTGCAATTGCGGTCAAGAATAGGACATGCTCTATCTTTTTTTGCAGGGCTGTGGAGCGTAACTACGGATTTGCAGCCCCATTGAAGTTAATGGAAATATGATCATATGAATGTACCCTAATGTTGCCTCTAACCCCAATACTGGCCCTAAGGGTGCATTCAGATGACCATATTTCTGGGTCTGCATCCGTTCCACAATTTTGCGGAATGGGTGCAGACCCATTCAAATCAATAGGGCCGCAAAAGATGCAGACACACACACCATGTACTGTCCACATCCTTAATTCCGTTCCGTGGCTCCACAAAAAATATAAAGCATATGTCGTATTCTTGTCCGCAAAAATAGTCATTTCTATATAGGGCTGGCACTGTGCATTCTGCAAAATGTGTTTTGCAGATCCACAATTTGTGGACTGCTAAACACTTTCAGTCGTCTAAATGTAGCTTTATGCTAGTACTGGCCCCTAATCCCAATACTGGCCCCTAACCCCAATACTGGCCCCTAACACCAATACTGGCCCCAACCCCAATACTGACTCCTAAACCCAATACTGGCCCCTAACACCAATACTGGCCCTAATATACTAACACTAATGCTAATCCTATCCCTAAAACTGACTGGAACCTTAACTACAACCCCCAATACCTAACCCACGTACCTCACAGTAACCATAATATATGACCGTCCACATATATCTGTACACACTACATCTTTTATACCTCACATCTGACACATAGTATACACACAGAGTACTGATACGTCAGGTACAAGGTATAATAGATGCAGTGGGTAAACGTATATAGTATATACAGCAGTGTACTGGTATGTGAGGTATAATAGATGTAGTGTGTAGATGTATAGTATATACAGCAGTGTACTGGTATGTGAGGTATAATAGATGTAGTATGTACAGATATATAGTATATACAGCAGTGTACTGATATGTGAGGTATAATAGATGTAGTGTGTAGATATATAGTATATACAGCAGTGCACTGGTATGTGAGGTATACTAGATGCAGTGGGTAAACGTATATAGTATATACAGCAGTGTACTGGTATGTGAGGTATAATAGATGTAGTGTGTAGATATATAGTATATACAGCAGTGTACTCATGTGAGATACGAGGTATAACTCATGCAGTGTGTACAGGTATATAGTATACAAAGCAGTATACTGATATGTGAGATATGAGGTGTAATATATACATCACACCTCCCATGTCAGTACACTGCTGTATATACTATATATCTGAACATACTGCATCTATTATACCTCACACATCAGTACACACTACATCTAATACACACCGTATCTGACATATCATTACTCTGCTGTATATACTATATATCTGTATATACCTCATGTATTATAAAAGTATAGTAGATGCAGTGTGTATAGATATATAGTATACACAGCCGATGTACTGATATGTTAGGTACAAGGTATAATAGATGCACTGTGTACAGATATATAGTATAGTATATTTATGTAGAGAACCTGGTTCTGGTGCTGTATTTATGTAGAGAACTTGGTTCTGGTGCTGTATTTATGTAGAGAACTTTGTTCTGGTGCTGTATTTATGTAGAGAACTTGTTTTCGTGCTGTATTTATGTAGAGAACTTGGTTCTGGTGCTGTATTTATGTAGAGAACTCGGTTCTGGTGATGTATTTATGTAGAGAACTTGGTTCTGGTGCTGTATTTATGTAGAGAACTTGGTTCTGGTGCTGTATTTATGTAGAGAACTTGGTTCTGGTGATGTATTTATGTAGAGAACCTGGTTCTGGTGCTGTATTTATGTATTGAGCTTGGTTCTGGTGCTGTATTTATGTAGAGAACTTGGTTCTGGTGATGTATTTATGTAGAGAACTTGGTTCTGTTGATGTATTTATGTAGAGAACTTGGTTCTGGTGCTGTATTTTTGTAGAGAACTTGGTTCTGGTGCTGTATTTGACCTATGGGTTTGGTTTGGTGCTGTGTGTATGTAGTGATCTTGGTTCTTGCTCTGTATTTGTGTGTTAAACAGACATCTGATGCTATACGTCTAATACTATCCATTCACATTTGCGTTTGGGTCATAGATTCTGTTAAAAAGACCGGACAGAAAAGTTCTACATGCATCATTTAAGCAGCATATGGTTATATGTTTCCAGCAAGGCCTTATGCTGTGTTTTTACCATATTGAGGCAGCATAAGGCCTTGCTGGGTAACCTATTTAACCCTATGCTGCATCAATAACTAATATAGCCTAAGGGCTATTTTTAGATACAAGCAGCATAGGGTTAAAAAGGTTACTCACCAAGGCCTTTTGCTGCCTCAATATGGTAAAAACACAGCATAAGGCCTTGCTGGGTAACCATTTTAACCCTATCCTGCTTGTATGTAAAGATAGCCTTCAGGCTATATTAGTTATTGATGCAGCATAGGGTTAAATAGGTTACCCAGCAAGGCCTTATGCTGTGTTTTTACCATTTTTTTTAAGGAGGCAAAATAAAGTGGGGGCGGGGCAGGGGTGGACCGTGTGGGGGCGGGGCAGGGGTGGAGCGTGTGGGGGGCGGGGCAGGGGTCCATGCATTATAAACTGCCCAGGGCCCATGGGATCCTTAATCCACCCCTGGATATGAACCCTGTGCTCAGTCAGTTTGACAGGATTTTGGAGACACGGACCCGTAACTACAGCATCAAGTAGCTGACTGATGACCAGCCGAGAACATCATGCTCTCCTCATGCACTCCTCAACAGTAACTTCATTGCATCTAGAACCATAGAAATATCGGAAAAGCTCATAAAACTGAGATAAGCAAAGGTCTTCGGATAGGATTCTAATGCATCGGTCAGAAGATTTTATTCGAGTGAAAATAAATTCAACCCAAATCGAAAGTGCTCTAAGGGCTCTGAAAAGTTGTGTATGACCATAGTTCTGAACTTTTTGGACAGTCAAAGTGGGAGACCTATGGTTCATTGCGTAAAAGTCCAGTTTTGCTGTATATTTATACATTTTAATTGTTTTCTTAGCGCACAATAGTGCACAATAGTGCAAAAATTGTCTGAATTTAGAAATTTCTAAAATGCTAATTGCATCAAATAATAAAATAATATACAGGGTAGGGTCAAATATACAGATAGAAACCAAACACTTTCTTGATCAATATTGTAAATGTAACAATGCAAATCTATACCTCAGATCAAAAAGAGGGACATTTAATGGAGGCTGTCTTGGGTCCAAAATAGAGGCTGTCCCTCCTAAAGAGGGACACTTGGGAGGTCTGTGTATGACACTCTGAGGTCTCTTAGGACTCATATTTTGTCTCATTTTTCTCTCTTTTTTTGTATGTTTTGTCACATTTTTCTGTCTATCTGCCTCTCTCCTTTTCAAGCTCTTTAATGCAAAGACAGCAATAGTAAATAATAGAAGAGTGACAATGACACATAACTATGGGTAAACACGTGGTTGATGCTGTTAACAAATAGCCTCTTTAAAAACACACTGCACTGTGGCATATCTTATGCTTTTTAAAAGTAAAAAAAATGTCAAAAATTGTCCCTTAATCCTCATTCACACGTCCGTGCTCAAATCCGTGAGCAGGTGGTCAGTGATGCATCCGTGAAGCTGTCCGTGAAGGATCCGTGTTGGGTCCATGTGTCCATTTTTTGCTGTCCGTGTTGCATCTGTGTTCAACTGACACTGAACAGCTGAAACATAATTTTCAAAGCATCTACTCTTAATGATCCATGAAACATGGATGACATCCATGAGGGATCCGTGGTTTTCATGGACTCCTTGACTATAATGGGCGTGAGGGATCCGGGAACATGGATCAAGATATGACATGCATCCGTGCTAAAAAAAACTGAACCACGGACCGTGATGAAACACTGATGTCTGAACACATACATACAAATGAATAGGATGTGTGCTGTCCGTGGAAAACACGGACAGCACACGTCCGTGAAACACTGACGTGTGAAAGAGGCTTTACTGGGGGCAGGTGACTGTCGGTGTTTAAATACACACACAGTGGAATGGCAAAAAGAACTGTGACTTGTTCTATACAAGTGGTCTAAAAATTCTGCCTTCTTCAGGAGCAGCAGCAGTACAGTATGTAAAGTGACTGACAAGGCAGATGTGGGGCTGTGTAGAGGTCGTAAGTAGTAGGGGTCTATTCACAAATCCATGTGTCTGATTCATTTTCACAAATGTAATGTTCTGAACACTCACTTTGGACAATTTTGTGCACTTCAGTGTGACAATGCCACCTACCATGCCGAACACCCTCTCTGACTGGGCAAGATAGTAGACTGATAGCAAACTGAGCCTTTCCAGCCACTGTTCCAATTTGTCTCTGAAAATTACATACCCTGGGATCAGGGATCAGGGTATGTACACAGGAAAGGACACAGACCAGATATGATTGAACCAGATTGTTCAGGCAGTACATATCCATTGGCTGATACGTCAGGCTGGCGCTGCACTTGAAAAACTGTTCCATCATATTGGCTGCTCCTGGTGCTAGTGTGCCTCTACCAGCAGAGATAGTAGGAAGTCGGTGACTTAGTGGTTAGAGGAAGAGGCACATTCTGGTCAGACATGCGGATGACAATCTGCTGCTTAATGCAGATTAGCTATTGATCCACTGTGCACACCTTGCCATGTGGCATCAATGCCAACCAAGCAGAATCCCACATTGTATGCCCTTCAGAGTACAAGGCATGGATTTTTTTTTTTAGAAATCCAAGACAATTTTCAACAATTTTTTTGTAGACATGCAGACAACTTTAATCTTTTTTCTTTTTAAAAAAAAAGAAAATACAATACAATTTATGTGATGTCAGGTACATGGCTCTGATAATTGGGATTTTTTAAGACACTTTTTAACAATTAAAAAAAATATATATTCCATGGACAAAGTTGAACTTGCAAATGGTGATGGTTCAATGTATGGAAGTACACTGGAGACAATGGATTTTTTGGAAGGCAAGACAATTTTAAACAATTTCGGTGGGCAAAGAACCTAAAGACAATTTCAGCATTTTTTTTTTACAAAATAAAACATAATTGGACAAAGTAGAGCTTGGTTTGGTATGTGCCGGCACTCAAAAATGTCAGAAAACCCCTTCTAGATGCTATTAAGCCCTGGATAGGTCATCAATATAAAAATCTCATAAAACACCTTCTAGATCCTATTAAGCCCTGCCTGTGTTAGTGCTTAAAGGGAATAGTTATTTTTCCATTGCAGCCTATGGTAGAAGCGATCTAAGGCTAGGGCTACACGACAACATTTGTCACACCAATGTCGCGGAATAATTTTTATAATCCAAGACGGTTTTTTCTGTGACTGTCGCGTCGCAGCATGCCGCAGTGCGACACCATGGACTATCATTATAAAATTTGTTGCACGACATTGGTGCGACATCAATGTAGCACAAATACATGTTGCAGTGTAGTTGTGTCCTATATGTTGTGTGACTTATTGTTGCACGACACAAGTCATCGTGTATCCCTAGCCTAACAATCTTATTTTCAAGTCCCATGGAAGGTGTGGAGCTAAAAAAAAGTAAAAAAAAATTACTTTTTAAAAGCATATAAAGCAAAATAAAAATAATTAAAAATTCAAGTCACCCATTTTCTCATTTCATAATAAATAATAATAAATAAGCATTAATTAGCATTGCTATATCTGAAAATGCCTGAACTATTAAAATGAAAGGGTATTTATCCGCTATGAATGGTGTAAGCAGAAAACAAAATGTTGGTATCGCTGGGTGTTTTTTTTTTTTGTTTGTTGCTTTACCTACCAAATAATGTAATAAAAAGTAATCAAAAACATACATAACTTCCTAGACCGAAATATAAAAAAAGTTAATGACATCTGAATATGGCAATGCAATAAAAAAATTCCAAAGTACTGCTTTAATTGTTCTGATCCACAGAAAAAAATTAACATGTCTTTTTTACTTGAAACCCATAAAACAATTGTGAAATTGCATTTTTTCCAGTTCCACCCCATTTAGATTTTTTTCCAACTTACATTATATGGAATATTACATGGTGCACTTGGAAAGTACAACTTGTCCTGCAAAAAAGAAGCCCTTATTCAGTTAGGCCTCGTCCACATTTCCATGTCAGTGACACGTCTGTGAAAAAAAGCATGTGAAGCTGTCCATGAAGGATCCATGGTTGGTCCGTGTGTCAGTTTTTACCATCCGCGTGGCATCTGTAATTCACTGACGTTGCTCAGCTGAAGATTCATTTCCAAATAATCTCCTATTGTCCCGTATTCAGGGGTATGTGCAGCCCTGAATTCCACCCCACCTCTGACCCTGCCTACTTGCACGGCCCGTCCTAGGCAACGGCGTACGACTAGTCGACGTTCCCTAACCTAGGTACGTGTTGGGGCATACAGGGAGGGGGAACAACAGGAGAAAACAATAAACAAAGACAGAAATCACACAATATGCGAAGATCCCCGAGCTGAGGTCAAACCGGGAAGTCATGTCAAACACCAGAGGATCAAACAAAGCAGAGTCAAACACACGAGCCGAGGTCAGAATCTGAGAGGTAAAGAAGTACAAGGGGATGAGATGAGGATGAAGTCAAGATCACTAGCCGAAGTCAAAACACAAGTAAAACACAGTAGTTCACAATCGCAGGTTCTTGGAAATAAGACGGAGGAAGCAGCGAGCGAAACGCGCGTCGAGAGTGGAGTGCCCGGGGTTGGTAGGCATGTTCTGTAGCACTATGTACTTATATTTATACAATGTATGTTTGCCTATGTAGGACTATTATGCACTTGCACTTTAATATACATTTATGATGTGACTAATGGGCACTATATACCATGATTGATGTACTACTATGAATTTTTGCTATGCCACCTGAGGCACTCGGCGATTGATTGCATGGTGTATCCGTTGTGGACTCCCATCCATCGCTATATATATATATTGATTGTTTTTTGTGTAATTTTTTAACAGATTATGTTTTAAATAAATTTTGACTATTTTAAGATGTACTTTTGTCTGTGTTGAAGTATATAAGGGTTGATAACATGCCTAATCTCGTAAGGCCCAATGAACCGAGGAGCAAATATATTTGATGGTACCTTCATGCGCAAATTCTTAGTGGACAACCATACCTTATCACCCACTTTAAAATCAACACCCTGAGAACGTCTTTTGCTAGCTTTCGACTTCTGAACCTCCTGGCTTTCTTCAGGTTCAACTGAACCTGGGCCCAGACTGTGCACAGTTCACTGATAACTAGGTTAGCCTCTGGGACCAAGGAGGCAGACCGCGAAAAAGAACAGAATCGCGGATGAAACCCCAGATTACAGAAAAAAGGAGACATACCGGTAGAAGAATTCACTTGATTATTGATGGCGAACTCAGCAACAGACAGATATTTCATCCACAGATGTTGGTTATCAGAAACATAACATCTCAAATATTGCTCCAGAGACTGATTTAGGCGTTCAGTTTGACCGTTGGTTTCCGGATGGAAGGCCAAGGAGAAAGACAGGGAGATATTAAATTTGTGACAAAACGCCTTCCAGAACTTGGAAACAAACTGAACGCATCTGTTAGACACAATATTCTCTGGAACATCATGTAACTGAACAAAATGATCAACGAAAAGAGAGGCCAACGTTTTAGCATTAGGCAGTTTTGACAGGGGAATAAAGTGACACATCTTACTGAACCTGTCAACAACCACCCATACAACTGTCTTGCCCTCAGAGCATGGCAAATCAGTGACAAAATCCATAGAAATGTGAGACCAAGGCCTACTAGGAACGGGTAGAGGACGCAACTCACCCGCCGGACGTGACCTTGGGTTCTTGGACCTAGCACAAACATCACAAGAGGATACATAGGCTTGGACATCTCTAGATAACGTGGGCCACCAATAAAACCTAGACACAAGCTTCTTGGTGGCATTAATACCAGGATGACCACTCAATCAAACATCTGGCAGATTCCAAGAACATTAAATTTTTATGGTCAGTGAGAACCGTAACACGATGTAGAGTCCCTTCCAAAAAATGACGCCATTCTTCAAAAGCCCACTTAATGGCGAGCAACTCTCGATTCCCAATATTGTAATTCCTCTCAGCAGGGGAGAATTTACAAGAAAAGAACACACAGGGATTAAGATTAGTGAAAGTCGATGACCCATGGGAGAGTACTGCCCCCACCCCATCCTCGGAGGCGTCCACTTGAAATACAAAAGGTCTTTCTTGGTCAGGTTGGACCAAGACTGGGGCATCCATGAAGCACTGCTTAAGTGATTCAAATGCCTTCATAGCCCCTGAGGACCAGTTAACTAGGTCCGCCCGTCCAAGTAGGATCAGTGAGCGGTTTAACAACGACAGAAATTTTTTAAATACATTTTTGGTAATAATTAGCAACCCCAAAAAGCGTTGTAGCGCTTTAAGGGAGGAAGGCCGCACCCAGTCCACAGTGGCCTGCACCTTACCCGGATCCACCTTGAAGGAATGAGGAGTAAGGATATAGCCCAAAAATGCAACCACTCCTGAACACCAAAAATACATTTCTCCCCTTTCACGAATAATTGATTCTGTCGGAGTATTTCCAATACCTGTCTAGTATGAGAGACATGCGAGTCCCAGTCAGGCCAGTAAATAAGGATATTGTCTAAAAAAACAATCATAAATTTCCCAATGAATTGCCTGAAAATATCATTAACAAAATTTTGAAAAACCTTTGGAGCATTACTGAAACCAAACGGCATTACCAAATATTCATAATGACCCTCAGGGGTATTAAATGTCGTCTTCCACTTGTCTCCCTCTTTGATTCTAATTAGATCATATGCCCCTCTAAGATCAAGTTTAGAGAACCAACATGCTCTCAGTACCTGGTTAAACAGATCTGGGATAAGAGGCAAGGAATAACGGTTTTTAATGGTAATTTTATTCAACTCCCTATAGTCAATGCAGAGTCTTAACCCACCGTCCTTTTTGCTTACAAAGAAAAACCCTTATAGGGGATACTGAGGGTCTTATATGAACCTTTAGCAGACTCTCCTTCAAATAGTCCCTCATAGACTGACATTCCGGGGCAGATAGATTGTAAATACGACCCTTAGTGTATTTGGATCCTTCAACCAGGTCAATAGCACAATGATATGGTCTATGAGGGGAAAGGAAGTTTGTGTCGGACATGGAGAACACATCCGTAAAATCACTGATATATTTGGGAAGAATCAGTGAATCAACTGTAACCACAGCTTGCATAACAGGCATACAACAGGTATCACAATTTAGTCCCCATTTTTCCAGTTCACCTTTGGACAAATTAATAACTGGGTTGTAAATTTGTAACCATGGCATACCAAGTATTATTTCCCCTGGCAAATTTTTCAAAATCAGGAAAGAACAAATTTCACACCTAGTCTTCAGTGAAAAACAGACGCAACACAGACACAACACGGATGTGTGTCGGTGATTTTCATGGACCATTAGACTTCTATGGGCGTATGTATATCAAATGATCATTTAAGTAAACTATATTTTTTTTCCACTTAACTATTGTGTGTGGACCTATTTATTCTCGCATCATAGAATTCACAGTAAAACAATTGGTGTCAGAAGTGGGATGCGTGAATAAATATATTGTGGTAGAGAGGTAGAAAGTAGTGAATTTGATCCCTGATGGGATACTGTTCCTGGCCACTCACTAATGTTGGTATTGAGCAGGACACTTTTGCGGGAATGGCATAAATAGCCTTGTGAACCCCAACAAGTGGAGCTGTTTATGGTGATATATAGCTCTATGCAGGTAGAGTGAGTGTCTGTATTTAGCTTGTAAGTACTCAGGACTGTATGGTTGTCTAACAATTTCGTACGATTTGTTGCAACGTGTGGGGCAGCTATTTGCTTCTACTAAATAGTTTCTTCAGAGACGTTTCTGTACCCTGGAAAGTAGGGTGGGCGCAGCAATCTGCTCCTGCCGAGTGTTTTCCAGAGAAGTGTTTCAATAGATATCTGTTCCCTGAAGAGCAGCATGGGGCAGCAGTTTGCTTTACTCAGTTTCTTTAGAGAAGTGTTTTAAGTTTAGTAAAAATGTTGAGAGTTCTCAGTGGTTGATACCTTTAACCCCTTCAACCCCGGGCCTGTTTTCACCTTCCTGACCGGGCCATTTTTTGCAAATCTGACATGTGTCACTTTATGTGGTAATAACTTTGAAACGCTTTTACTTATCCAGGCCATTCTGAGATTGTTTTCTTGTGACACATTGTACTTCATGAAAGTCATAAATTTGAGTCAATATATTTCACCCTTATTTATGAGAAAATCCCAAATTTACCAAAAATTTGGAAAAATTTCCAAATTTCCAAATTTCAATTTTTCTACTTTCAAAATACACAGTAATACCTCCAAAAATAGTTATTATTTTACATTCCCCTTATGTCTACTTTATGTTGGCATCATTTTATAAATGTCATTTTACTTTTTTAGGACGTTAGAAGGCTTAGAAGTTTAGAAGCCATTTTTCAAATTTTCATCAAATTTTCCAAAACCATTTTTTTAAGCACCAATTCAGATATAAAGTGATTTTGAGGGGCTTACATAATGAAACCCCCCATAAATGACCCCATTTTAGAAACTACACCCCTCAAGTTATAAAAAACTGCTGTTACAAACTTTGTTAACCCTTCAGGTGTTCCACAAGAATTAAAGGAAAATGGAGGTGAAATTTCAAAATTTCACTTTTTTGGTAGATTATTCATGTTAATAATTTTATTCTTGCAACACAGCAAGGGTTAACAGCAAACTAAACCTCAATACTCATTACTCTGATTCTGCAGTTTACAGAAATACCCCATATGTGGTGGTAAACGTCTCTATGGGTTTGTGGCAGTGGTCAGAAGGAAAGAAGCGCCATACGGATTTTGGAGGCAGATTTTGCTAGAATAGTTTTTAGGCACCATTTTGTAATTGAGAGACCCTGACGTACCCCTTCAGTGGAAACCCTCATAAAGTGACCCCATTTTGGAAACTACACCCTTCAAAGAATATATTAAGGGGGTTCTGGCCACTTTGACCCCCTAAGAGTTTTACGGAATTTGGAAACACTTGGCTATGAAAATGAAAAGTTTCATTTCTTCCAATAAAATGTTGCTTTAGCCCCAAATTTTTCATTTTCACAAGGGGTAACAGGAGAAAAGCACCCCATAATTTGTTACCCATTTTATCCTGAATATGGCAACACCCCATATGTGGTGGTAAACTGCTGTGGGGGCACATGGCAGGACTCAAAACAGAAGGAGCGCCATATGGATTTTGCAGAACAGATTTTGATGGATTGGTTTGCGGGTGACGTTGATTTTTAATTTTTTTAGTTATTGTCTTATGTGGGGGCTCATTTTTTGCGGGACGAGATGACGGTTTGATTGGTACCATTTTTGGGTACATAAGACTTTTTGATTGCTTTGTATTACAGTTTTTGTGGGTCAAGGTGAAAAAAAATAGCAGTTTTGGCATGGTTTTTAAAAAATTTTTTTTACAACATTCACCTGGGGGGCCATCTCATGTGATATTTTTATAGAGCAGGTTGTTACGGACGCGACGATACCCAATATGTCTAACTTTTTTATTTTTGGAAAGTTTTACACATTAGATGCATTTTAGAACAGAATAAAATCTTTATTTTGTGTTGCCATTTTCAAAGAGCCATATTTTTTTCAGTTTTCAGGCGATTGTCTCAGGTAGGGTATCGTTTTTGCAGGACAAGATGACGGTTTGATTGGTACCATTTTGGGGTAAATACGCCTTTTTGATCGCCTGCTATTACACTTTTTGTGAGGCAAAAGGGAAAAAAATGTCTGTTTTGGCTTAGTTTTTAAAAAAAAATTTTTACAGCATTCGCCTGGGGGGCTATCTCATGCAATATTTTTATAGAGCAGGTTGTTACGGACGTGGCGATACCCAATATGTCTAACTTTTTTATTTTTGGATAGTTTTACACATTTGATTTATTTTTTGAACAAAATAAAATACTTTTTGTGTTGCCATTTTCTGAGAGCCATATTTTTTTTATTTTTCAGGCGATTGTCTTAGGTAGGGTCTCATTTTTTGCGGGACAAGATGACGGTTTGATTGGTACCATTTTGGGGTACATACGCTTTTTTGATCACCTGCTATTACACTTTTTGTAAGGGAAGGTGACCAAAAAATGTCTGTTTTGGCACAGTTTTTTTTTTTTTTTAATTGCGTGCACCTGACGGGGTGGATCATGTGCTATTTTTATAGAGCCGGTCGATACGGACGCGGCGATACCTAATATGTCTTTTTTTTTTCACTATTTTTTACAATTTTTTTTAATATTATTTTGTAAAAATGACTTTTTTTGGGGGGGGGACTTGAAACTTTTTTTTTGTAAAACTTTATTTTTTTCACTTTTTTTTAACTTTCTTATTTTACACTTTTTTTTCACTTTTGGGGGTCTGATCCCCTTACAATGCATTACAATACTTCTGTATTGTAATGCATTGGCTGGAAGTGTATTACTCAATGTAATACACTTCCAGCACACTGCCTGTGAGATCCAGGGGGCTGGATCTCACAGGCTTCCGTAGATAGCAGCCGGATGCCTAAGGAAGGCATCCGGCTGCTATCTCAGCCATCGGGTCCCCGTCACAGCAGCGCGGGGACCCGATGGCAACCCCTTCCCACCGGCCACATCGCATGTGCCGCGGTCAGCGCTGACCGCGGCACATGAAGGGTTAATGCACCGGCATCAGTGTTTTCACCGATGCTGGTGCATATATCAGGGGTCTGGCTACTGGGCACAGCCGGACCCCCGCCGCTAATCGGGCGGGCGCAGCTCCTGCACCCGCCCGATCAGCGCGCCGTAGCAGTAAGGCGCTGGTCGGGAAATCACTTCCCGCAGCGCCGTACATGTACGGCGCTGGTCGGGAAGGGGTTAATGGTTAGCTGAGAAAGAGGATGACAAAAGGCTGATGTTATGATCCCTTCATCAGGCATGGTGGGGATATTTGTGTTGTTCCAGCATAACGTCTTAACTAGAGATTGTTTACTATATGTCATTATGTCGACAAGACTGTAGTATTGGTGTTTACAATACTTGTGATGATGTTTAAGAAAGGAAAACCTTGGACAAGGCAATAGAGTGATCATGGTTCCAGTGATAGTGAGGAATACTTGATAAGGAACGTTTGTCATAATGTGAAAACAAAAAGGTTGAGCTGTTTTATGTGCAGTGTTTGTGTAAGGAAGGCTATAGTATGAAGACCAACTAACTAACCTACTACCCAAGGCATGAAATAGGGCCTACCCAAGGCATGAAATAAGGCCTACCCAAGGCATGAAATAGGGCCTACCCAAGGCATGAAATAGGGCCTACCTTGTTAGCACCCAGAATGAAAGGAATGTGGAATGAAAGGATCCATATCTGGGAAAGTTGTGTGGAGGAGGGGAGCTTGTATTTTCCCTAAATCTCAATAGCAGTTTTTATACAATGGAAGTGAATTTTGTTTGTTAACGGTGACCAGTCAGAGATGGATAGTCTGATGGTTTTATGTATTAAAGTGACATTCATAGGATTGTTCACAACTTATGATGTAATATGTCTGTGTTTTATTTGCAGGTGCTGGAGTTTCGCTACAGGGTATATAAAATATATACATCTTGTATGTGTGTAATGTGCACTAAATAAGAAGGGATACATGAAATGTTGGTAGAGAAAGTTGATTCTTTATGAAGTTATATAAAACGAGTGTTACATGTGTTGTTATGGATTGAGATAGCAAAATAAATCCACGTCGTAGTAAATGTATACATAAGTAATTTGTCTTGAAAACAGTAATAATGACTTTTGTTTCCCCAACTATAATGAGTTTTGTTTACTTTTGTTTTGTAGCTTATGACGTCGAGAAAGCCTTGGCCCTTTTAAATATAGTTAACATTCTGTTTGCTTTTTAGGAAAATTTGGCCAGAAAAAGAGAATTTGAGAAAATGTGATCACTGAACCATTGATAGTTTTTTTGGTTAACCTATGAAAATGTAGAGGTTTTATTTTGATGCATATTTGTGGATTTTTGAAGAGCTATGTATTTTAAGATTTTTGTTTTTTACATTTTTTGTGTGAAAATGTATGGTGTGATGGGCCCTTATGTGTTTGTGTATGTACTGTACATGTCTACATGTCTGTATTGTTTCATGTTCTCAAGACAGTTGGCAGAAGCTCATCGGCTAGTAGTTAACAAGTTACTGAAGAAAGACAATCAGTACAATTTGCCCAATTCAAGGGGGTAGGAACAAATGACATAGAGGGGTGGGAGGAGAAAGGTGGGACCTCACAGGGAGAATGACTGCCCCTGACAGCTTAGATTTAACAGACACTGCTCCTCCCCAAAAAAGATGTCATAGGCCACTAAATAAGATAAAGATAATGAAGAAACCTGTTATGAAGAGTGACTGCAGTTAAACTCTTGATGTGTACACATGGTTTAGCTGAACTGTTTATATTTGGTTTAGTACAATAGTGTTATCAATAACAAGACAATGGTGTGATAAAATAAGCAAACAAATGAGTAAAAGTATTTATATTGCCACATTGTATGCATTGTTGATCATACTGCTAATTGCCCAGGCATGTGGTAATACAATACAAGGTGTTTGCTGTATAAGAACTGAAAGATGAAAACATGCAAGTTTATAAACCATATAGAGGGAATAATATGTATTTGGTGTTTATTTTAATTACAAAGAAGGTGTTTGAGTATTGATGTGTTTATACAGTAGATATAGTGAGTTCAGGAGAAGTCATTAGGGAAATGTCCTTGCTATAACAGAAACGGTCTGGGCAGATAGTTTTGTGATATTTTTGTTTTGTTGCATTCACTTGATGAAGGGCTGGTGATAGCAAACATCAGGTCTGAGACTATGAAGAGTTTTCACATCAACTCCACCATAGATTTATTATTGCCATGAACTGAGTTTCCCCAATCTGGATCAAGTTTGTTTAAGTATTACTCTGAGCAGGTATAGGTGCTTATTGCTTATGAGCCTGAAGATTCAGCAGCCTGATCCGGATGTTATACAGAGGTGCCAAGATGATGATGCACAAGTCCAGGAGAGGAGACCCTAACCAGATGTAATAGCCTTCCAGAGACATGGCCTTTGGGCCCAACAATATGCCTTTAGCCACAAGCCTGCTATAACACAAAGGACTTTGCTGCTTGCACTGTTATTGCCCAGAGGTGGACTTTGCAGTTGGGAAAGAGTATGACTAAGGCTCTTACCAGAAAACCACCAACCAGCATGGCCGATGCCAGTTATAATAATCTCCAGACTTGTGAAGGAGGGCTACACATCAAGTCTCCTTTCTGAAGACCAGAGACAGCAGTGATGTTCCGAATAGCCACAATTACCTAAGAAAAGGGGCTCTAGAGTCTGTACAAGCAATCTTCACACCTGCATTCTCCTCACCCATCAACACAGATGAGGGAGGGGGAAAGACTGAGACAAAGACAAACTGCTCTGCATTGAGACTATATAAGAGTTGCACCAGAGATAAAAAGAAGATCTTCACAAAAGAGTGCTTCATATTTTCAGACATGGATATTTTTGTATATTTGTTTTTCTGTAAGCCCACATGTGACCATGAATTTCTGTTATAAGCAACCGACATATGTGAACAAAGCTGTAGTGTTTAGATTAATAATATCACTACATTGAGGGATAACTGTAGAGAGTTATTTAGATGTGATACCAAGTATAGGGTGATAGGAGTTAAAGATTAAACCCAGGGGTGGATTGAGTAATTTAGATGGGTAAGAGACAAATAATAGTGTGATTAGCTAGATTAGCTAGTAGTTTATAGTGGGAGTGAATGAAAATAAAGAACAAGGGGTGGAATGTATATCGAATGATTACTTTTTGTATTAATGTTCTTTATATTCAATTCACTTATGTCTTCTTGTTTGTATACCTTTCTTTACTCTGCTGTGTTTGTCTCATAGTTGTCTTATCTTTACTACTGTTCTATTGTTGACCATACAGTCTGTGTATTTGGGGTCTGGTTTTACATTTATGGCTATGTCTTGGACACTTCGTAAACATTGCCTCATCTAAACAAAGGTTAATCTTTAAAAGTGTCCATAGTTAATCAATAGTCACCTAAGGTATATAAAGTGAGTGTCTGTAAGCCCAAAGGGGGGATCCATGGAACATGCAGATGTTCAGGAGTGACATGACTGCTCAGGTGCAGCCATGTAAAGAAGTCAACTACTTTTGCAACCGGGTATCCCTGGTGATCCAGTGGAGGGCTCCCCCCCCCGGACAGATATATTTTTAACTCATAGCTAAGTATATCTTTGGTTTTATTCTTGTTTATTGTACTTGTTATGGTTCTTGTGTACTTTACTTGTTTCTTCTGTATTTTTGTTTATCATTTAAAGGGTTTCTGTCACCAGTTTTTTCGGTATGAATCAGTCTACTCTGACATTAGAGATGTGCTAATGTCACCTGATTCCAAATATATATCTGTTTTATTTACTGGTGCCCCCATTTTTATATAAAATTAACTTTTATTTTATGCTAATAAGGCCTCTAGGTGCAAGGGGTGTTACCTCTGCTCCTAGAGGCTCTGTTGATTGACAGGACCAGGCAGAGAAGAAACACTCCATTCACCATAGCTTGCAAGGACCTTCAATGATGTCATGACCATGTGATCAGTCACATGGCTTAGGAGGAGACAGGCTGTTTGTGTGATCCTAACCATGTGACTGATCACATGGTCATGACATCATTGAAGGTCCTTGCAAGCTATGGTGAATGGAGTGTTTCTTCTCTGCCTGGTCCTGTCAATCAACAGAGCCTCTAGGAGCAGAGGTAACGCCCCTTGCACCTAGAGGCCTTATTAGCATAAAATAAATGTTCATTTTATATAAAAATGGGGGCACCAGTAAATAAAACAGATATATATTTGGAATCAGGTGACATTAGCACATCTCTGTCAGCCTGATTCATACTGAAAAAACTGGTGACAGAAACCCTTTAAGTAAACTATATTTTTTTCACTTCGCTATTGTGTGTGGACATATTTATTCTCGCATCATAGAATTCACAGTAAAACAGCGTGCTTGGTCTACATCACGGATCAAAGTAGTGCATGTCTCAGCAATTTTTTTAACTGACCCACAGTCAGTAAAAAAATACTGAAATGTGAACAGATACATTTAAATCAATGGGTACTTGTGCTGTCCTTGGAAAATGCGGACAGCACACATCAGTGAATAACGGAAATGTGGACGAGGCCTAAGGCTTCATGCACACAACTGTATTTTTATTCTGCCCCCGATCTGCTTTTTTTGCAGATCGCATGTGGACCCATTCAGAAAAGGTGTTCAAACATATATCCACAAAAAACGAAAAGGAGCTCAGCAAAACAATGCAAAAAAGTAGGTCACCTTTTCAATGTCCAGATATTAAATATCAGGACATCAGATTAGATCCTATATCAGACCTACATGTCAGACCCCCAAATTTAACTTACCTCTCCTGCTATGCGAGTACTCTGCAGGTCCGGCGGTTTTTCCTGCAGTCATGCTCCCTAGTCTTCTCCAGCCAGCGCTGCACTGTGATCTGGCTAAGTACAGCATCAGGTCATCGTGAAGGCACCACGTCCTAAAGCTGCACACACTTAAGACCAGGGAGCGGCGAGTGCAGGCAGTGCTAGCAGCGCTTCACTCCCCGAATCTACTGCATACTAGTGAGCACTTCCATAATGGAAGCACTCATTACTATTCGCTTTATAAGATGCACTGACATTTTTCCCCACTTTTGGGGGCAAAAAGTATGTTTTATTATAGGGGTTATCCAAGACTAAAAAATGGCCCCCATATGCCTGGGCCCCTTACACTGAGTCTACTTACCTGGCTCCCCTTTTCCAGCGCAGTTCCTGGTCCCTGCACCACCGCAGTTCCTGGTCCCTGCACCACCGCAGCTTCTTCTCCTCGTGTGCGGCTGAAAACATTGTGGGTGACGCTAGGGAGGCTCGCCCCCATCACCGCCTGCCATTAGCTGCTCCCCCCGGACACCGGAAGTTTACATCCACACACGGGGAGAAGCAGCAGTGGCGGTGCAAGGACCAGGAGTGGCGCAGGGAACAGAAAGCCAGGTAAGTAGATTCAGCGTTAGGGGTCCGGGCATGCTGGGGGCATTTTTTTTGTCTCGGATAACCCCTTTAAGCAAAAAGTACAGTATACAAATGCAGGACAAAAATTTCACAGCCTGTATACATACTGTATGTATCTGTCTATATAATAAGTAGCTTGCCTACTTTACTGCCAGTGATTTTAGTTCTGCAAATATGGATTTATCCATAGGGCTGCATTGAGTTGTACACTTGTGATTCTGAGACGACATAGAATCCAATTTAAGTTGCAGTAGAAGCTGTAGACTGCAGCTTCGGTAAAACACAACCCATGTATGATTTTTCATTTCTTATTATTTTTGTACTTTTACAACTATTTTGCTGCAGAAACAAACATAAAAAAGTTCCATCAGTAAATATTTATGAAGGAATTTTTTAATTTCCTGATTTCTCAGCCCATAGATGATGGGGTTAGCTAGTGGTGTAAAGACTGCATAGGTGAGACCCACAGCCCTGTCATACTCTACAGAGTAACTTTCTGTAACACGTATATACATAAAACCAATGCTGCTGAAAAAAATAGCAACAACAATTAGATGCGCTCCGCAGGTAGAGAAGGCTTTCTGCCGTCCATCTTTGGACTTAACCTTTAAGATAATGCATATTATCCTGACGTAAGAGAAAAGAATGAAAGCCGAAGTCATGAAGATACCAAAGATGCTGATGAAGAATTCGACCATTATATTTAACCGAGTATTGGTGCATGCTAAAGAGATTAATGGGGGGAAGTCACAGAATACATTCTCAATACAGTTTAAACCACAAAATGGAAGGAGGGAAATTAAGATGGTTTCAATGACTGGGCTTAGAATCCCTCCAATAAAACAGGTGGCAACTAATTTGACATATAGGCCAGTTGTCATAATAGATGAGTATCTTAATGGCTTACAGATGGCCAAATATCGATCATACGCCATAACTGTGAGGATAAGGCACTCTGCTGCTCCAAGAGCATGAAGGAAATAGGCCTGCACAAGGCATCCATTAAAAGAGATCTTCTTCTCGTCTTCCAAGAGATCAGCCAACATTTTTGGAATTGTGATGGCCGTATAGCAAATTTCCAAACAAGATAAAGCAGCGATAAAGAAGTACATGGGGAAGTGTAGGGCAGACTCTCTGCAGATCATGAGCACTATTATGGCATTGCCAGAAATAATGAGCAAGTAGATGATGAGAAGGAGGGCAAAAAGAAGAACATGGAAGCGTTGAAGGTTTGGAAATCCATGTAATACAATTTCATTAACTCTGCTACTATTGGAGATTCTTTCCATCTCTTTTTCATCTGTAATAAGGATGTAAGGGATGAAATTCCAGATATCTGTAAGTCCATGTGAATCTGACCAATGTTAATACAGGATTCTGCAGAAAATGGAGGAACCTTGCAATTAGTTTTGATTAAACAATTCCTTCTACTGTGTACATAGCCACCTATTGTAATGCTGGCAGTCCATGCTCGCTGGCACCTCAAAGCTGACTGCAGGCACAACCACCAGATTGCGACTACCTTTGTCACTCCATGCTTTCTGACCACCTGTGGCCTCCCTACACCCTGTTTTCTGGTGTATGTTCCCCTATGGTGTTTCCACTCTCTCAGGCTCTTAAAGAACAAATGCACATGAAGCCTAATCAGTCCACACCCAATGGCTGTATTCCCTGGGATATATAAGGAGCCTTTCCTTATGGAAAGGTACCTGAGCAATAAGGTTCCTAGATAGACTTTTCCCTGCAAAGTTGTTTAGTGTCTTCTGAAATCCCATGCCTGAACTTTGCCTGCTTAATGTGCTGTTATTGTTCTGCCCATCCTGACCTCTGCCTGTCTATTGTATTTACACCCTGCAGGCTGCCCTGACCTATTGCCTGTTTACCATATTGAACAAACTATGCCAGCCCTGACCTTGGCTTGTCCACTGAACACAATTTTGCCTATGCCTTTGGTATAACACACTGGTATCTCTTGTCACTGAATGGAGGCTATTGTAAGGGGTAGCAGCCTGATGGTTCCCCTGCAGTAAAGACCAGATCCCTATACAGGGGTGAAAGGGTGAAGACCAGGGGTCTACTTCAATAAAACTCTTATGAGTAGTCAGTTCTGTTCAGTAACACAGCGGGTCATCACCTGCTACGTTATACCTATAAGGTCCTATGTGTCTCCAGGGTAACAGTCAAAGAAACCCTGTACAGTAAACCCTGCATAGTCTTTCCTGCAGGAATCTTAAATGGATTCTACAGGACTTCAAGACTAATGGCCTAGAGATCCTTACTCTTGCCCATTTTATTCTGCTTCCAACACATCAACTTCAAGAACGCTCTTCACTTGCTGCCAAATATATCCCACTCCTTAACAGCTGCCTTTGTAACAATGTTACTTCACTTCACCTATCACCACACAGTCTGCAGTTTTACTCAAATTGACACATTTTTGTGAGTAAAACTGCTGTTTACCTGCAAAATTTTGTAGCCATTGGAAATCTAAAAAGCACATGGTAGCACAGTTTTCGGCCTTGCCTATGTGTGCCATTAGCGTAATGGCTGATCAGCGAATATAATATAGAATTCATTATTTAAACTATTTACAAATGGATGATGATCTGCCTATTTTCTGTTTAGTAAAATAAAGAAAAAGGAGGCAGCGCCGCATGTGCAGTGTCAGTAAGTAAAATGCAGAGGTAAAAAGTGCGCTTACCATAGGGGGTTGTGTTTCTCATATTTTCTGTTTAGGCAATTTTTTTGTTATAATTTAGAAAAAATTTAAAAAATAATTTTATTTTATATTCCACAAAAATGAAAAAAAAAATGTGATTTTGGATTATATTCTTCTATGACCAAACATGCAGCACAATGAAACTTAAAGGAGAAAAAAAAACTTACCTAATCGCTCATGGATTATGTGAGCTGTTTTGTTCACTATTTAAATAGATCCAGATGTCCTGGGAATTTGTTCTCTATGGGAAACTGGTAATTGGCATTTAGAATTCTATCTGATGTTTCTGTGGGCTGAGCAGGAGGGCTTTGCCTTCAGCCGATCATACACCTTCAATAGTTGTCATCTGAATGCTCATTCAGCTGACCATCGTTCATGATGAACGGCCTATACACATACATGTTCGGTTTGGCATGCTTTTTCAAATCCACTCCCTTCAGAACAAATGATCGGGCATGTTCAAGATGCTTGAAAAAGAATCTAAATGCCGAAACGTTGCATCTGGAATAAATCTTCACTTGAGGACGTGCTGTCTCCATCCGATTTTTCTACTTTTGCCAATCATTTGATCCCTGTGGGGGAACTAACCACTCCCCCGGAGACGTGAACCCATTGCTCACCAAACCAGGTGTATTGCCCTCCCTTCTTTTTTCATCTGCTGAATAAAAGTCAGACAAGAATTCCATATGCAAGAAATTAATGGTTTGTCCCACCAACGTCTAATATGTATGACTGCCTTCACAGCCAGGCTACTTAGATACAGGGCTGGGGCAGAAAACGGAACTTTTAGCCCAGCTGAAGCAAAAGCTTTTTATAATTATCATAATATAGGAAATCATTATAAATATGAATGTCACTAAGATAATAAAGCTATTGATGACAAAATCTGCAACATTAATGTAAGAGTCAGTGCAAGCCAAACTGAGCAACGGTGGGAAGTCACAGAAGATATGCTGAATTTAATTGCTCCCACAGAAAGGCAATCGAGAAATAAGGATGACTTCAGTAATGGGGTACAGAAAACCCAGACTAAAGTAGGTGACTACTAAGGGTGAGTTCACATCACCATTTAGCTTTCCGTTCTTCTGATCCATCAGAAGAAGTGAGAGAGGAAAAAAAAACAGGATCCAGTAAAAAAAAAAAAAACGGATCCTGTTGCATCAGTTATGCATAGAATTGCAACGGATCCATTTTTTTTAAAGGATCCAGTAAAAGAACAGATCCAGTTGCATCAGTTGTCATCCATTTGAGCCATTTTTGTCTGAGATCCGTTTTTTAGACGGAAACAAAAGTACTGCATGCAGGACTTTTTTTCCCCTTCTAAAAAATGGATCTCAGGCGGAAATGGCTCAAATGGGTGACAACTGATGCAACGGGATCCTTTGTTTTACAGTATCCTGTTTTTTTTTCTCTCTCTCTTCTTCTGACAGATTAGAAGAACGGAAAGCTAAACAGTGATGTGAACTCACCCTAACTTAAAAGACGCAGGGTTAACAATGTCAATAAATCATAAGGACCAATAAATCAAGGTGCAAATTTTCCAGAAGGTACCTAAAGACGCAAGTTTTTGGTGGAAAACCACACCTTCTCTTCCAACTCAAAACTGACACCTCGAGTGTGCCTTTTGTCAGCATTCATTTTTTTGGACCTCCTGGGCTTTCTTCTGGTTCGACTGAACCTTGGGACCAAACTGTGCACAGTTCTTTTACTACCATATCAACTTCAGGATTCTGGCAAAAAGAAGGCAAAAGAAAACCAAATCACGGTTGAAATCCAAAGTTACAAAAGAAAGGAGACGTACCAGTAGATGAGTTCACATGATTATTAATGGCGAATTCAGCCAAAGACAAGTGTTTCACCCATTGATGTTGGTTTTTGGAAACCTAGCACCTCAAATATTGTTCCAAAAATTGATTTAGATGTTCAGTTTGACTGTTGGTTTCGGGATGAAAGGCCGAAGAGAAAGACAAAAAAATATTGAATTTATGACAAAGGGTTCTCCAAATTTTTGAGACGGACTGAACGCCCCTATCAGAAACAATATTTTCCGGAATTCCATGTAATCATACAACACGAACAACAAAAAGAAAAGTTGGCCAATGCAAACATTTTTGCGTTGGCCAACTTTGACAGGGGAACAAAATTACACATTTTGCTAAACCTGTCAATCACTCACACAACTGTCTTAAACTCAGAAACCGGTAGATCAGTAATAAAATCCATCGAGACATGAGACCGCAGTCTACTAGGGATGGACAAAGGTTGCAACTCACCCTCAGGATGAGACCTAGGGGTCTTGGACCTGTCACAAATCTCAAAGGGGGATACATACGAATTGACATCTCTAGACAAAATGGGCCACTAATAATATCTGGATACCAGTTCCTTGGTGCTACTGATGCCCAGATGACCACTAAAAACAGAATTGTAGCACCCACCTAAGAGCCGGAGGCGCAAATGACCAGGAACAAACAATTTATTTTTAGGAGACCGTACTGGAGCCAAGTGTTGTCCTGCAGTGATCTCTGTCGTCATATCAGAGGAGACCAAAGCCACATTGATACTTGCCAGCAAAATAGATTCAGGCAGCATGTCAGGAGGCTGAAAGGCACAAAAACTTCGCGATAAGGCATCTGCTTTAACATTCTTTCTTCCTGGCCTGAAAGTAATACAGAAGTTAAAACATGTAAAAAACAATGCCCATCTAGCCTGTCTAGGATTCAAATGCTTAGCTGACTCTAAAAACTTTAAATTCTTATGATCAGTAACCACCGTGACCCAATGTTGAGCCTCCTCCAAAAAGTGATTCCACTCCTCAAAGGCCCATTCAATAGCAAGTAATTCACGATTTCTAATGTCATAATTTCTTTCAGCCAGAGAAAACTTACAAGAGAAAAAGGAACATGGTTTCAGGTTAGTAAGAGTTGGTGAACCTTGGGAGAGCACTGTCCCTACCCCATCCTCGGAAGCATCAACCTCAACCATAAAAGGTCTCTCTTGGTCTGGTTGAATCAACACAGGGGCTTCAACGAAACACTTCTTAACTGTCTCAAAAGCCTCTATAGCCTCTGGCAACCAATTAACCACATCTGCCCCCTTCTTGGTTAGGTCAGTAAAAGCTTTAGCAATTACTGAAAATTCTTTAATGAATTTACGGTAATAGTTAGAAAACCCTAAAAAACGTTGTAACTAGAGATGAGCAAATCATGCAAAATTTTATTCGCCGAACATTCGCCGAACTTTTCTTAAGATTCCTATATTCGGCGAATAGATTCATTGAATTTGCGTACACAATATACGTAATTATATGGCTTTTAGCAAACATTCGCGTACTAATAACGAACGTTCAGGTAAAAAGGTACGCAGCCTCTTTTAATACGTACACATAAGCATACAAAGTGCGTACAAATATGATGGGCTTTGCTGGAGAGGAATGGTGGAGCAGGAGGAATGCTCTGAGTCTGACCCCTGGCTTCTTATGGATACTGTATCAGCAGATGACAGCAGATCATCTGGCTGAGACTGAGAGGAGCGTGCCATCCATTCCACTACCTCATCCATTTCTCCTTCACTACAATTTTGCGCCTTGGTGCGCCTGGTGGAACAACGGCCAAGTATTGTGAATACTACTAGTAGATGCTCCGGCTACAGGTCCTTTGGCACTTCTGCCCTGTGCCACCTTCTCCTTTTTTTTAGAGCTTGAGGTCTGACTGGAACTGGACCCCTTTTGCTTATCCATTCCAGACATTTGTCACTTTACTCTGTGGCCCTGCAGCTGGTCTTTGTCCCTGTATCTCCCTGTCTCTCCCTATCTCTCCCTGCCTGATTAATTACTAGCCCTGAACAGGCCCTGCACTTGCCCTGCAGTATCCCTGATATGCGTAATATGGATTCCCAGAGCAATTACACCCCAATTTTCACAAAACAGGTTTCAGAGTCTCAGAACTTCACACACAGTGCTTCTGCTCGTCTCAGCAGTCGCAGCAGAAGTGATGTGTCACTGGCTTACCGAGCCTGAGCCAATCAGAGCAAGCCCTGCCCGCTTTCTTCCCGGGCTTTTGCACACGATAAACGAACTAACAGTAAAATTTCGCTAATGAATTGAATTTGTACGCAACAGTAACTTATACGTAGCAATAGCGTATAATTTATAGGACAAACTACGTAGCGAATGCGTACAAAGCCAAAGCAAATCACCTAATATTCGGATTCGCTTCGCAGCTAAAAATTTCCAAGATTCCATAGGAACCAACGAATCGGTGAATAGATTCACTCATCTCTAGTTGTAACGCTTTGAGAGAGGGTCAAACCCAGTCCAAAATAGCCTGCACCTTGCCAGGATCCATCATGAAGAATTGGGGTGTGAGGATATATCCCAAAAATGATATTTTCTGGACTCCTAATACACATTTTTCACCTGTCTAGTGTGTACAATATGAGAATCCCAATCAGTTGAATAAATTAAAATATCATCGACCCACGTCGTTCGCTGTATTGTTACTGAGCGCCGAGGCGCCTAACTCCTTCCCCTGCTCGTTGTCAAGGGGACAAGGATGCCGGCCACACTGAAAGTAACGCGTGCCGCCGGCTCCTCTCCGCCCCCTGTAGCCATGGAGATGAGGATGCCGGCCGTCTCCTCCCTCCGCCTCCTCACAGGGATGACGGCGTGCCACCGGCTTCCTGTTAAAGAAACACTGTATAGTAAATCCTGCATAGTCTTTCCTGCAGGTATCTTAAAGGGATTCTACTGGACTTCAACACTAATGGCCTGAATTAACTGATAAAAACTAATCATTTTGAATCAGTTAGTACCTCATAACATGAAAATTCGTGGGATTCATCAAAATATTAATTTCTATGTATTTGTAACAATGTCAAACTCAAGCCTAATTAGGTTATCTAGCATAGACAACCAATTGATTTCAATGGGAACTAAGAAACGTTATACATACTTACCCTCATCCATTTGATCATGAAGAGCCGGCCGCTGCCATCTTGATTGACCTCATCACTTTGCCCGGAGTGGTGACGTCATGCGTCACCCTGCATGGGATTTCGAGTGGCATCTTTAATCAAGATGGTGACGATGGGCTCTTCGCGCTCAAACAGATGAGGTAATTATGATTTATTTTAATTTTTTATAGCCATTGTTACTAAGAGGCACAAGGAAATTCGGCTTTGTGGCAAATCGCATTTTCCCTGAAATTCAGATCAAATTCCATTTATTCAGGTTCGATTTGCTGAACACTAGATATAATGTTACATTTATGCATGCTACTATATTTCACAGCACTTACACATGTGATGATGTACTATGCTCCAATAATATATGATTAGTATGTGATTTGCCTTATACTGTGCCTTTAAAGGGAGTCTTTCACCTGTTTTTCATGTAATACAGACACACAGTGCACACAGGTATGTCTGGGATGTGTCTGCAATCTTCTGTGGGGCAGTGCTGTTAGTTATATAGGTGAAAAACAGGTGAAAGACTCCTTTGAGATTGTAGGTTCTGTGACTCAGACCCCCGACCAATATGATATTGAAAACCTATTTTCTAAGTGGCAGTGATGTCCAGAGCAGAAAAGGTAAGTTAATTTATTTATTTTATGTCTTATCTCAGGTCTTATGAGGATTGGGGGTCTGATCTGAGGTCTGATGAGGACTGGGGTCTAATTCGGGGGGTCTAATGAGGATTGGCAGTCTAATTTGAGGGATCTGATGAAGACTGGGGTGTGATCTGAGGTCCGATGAAAAATATATATTTTCTATTTTCCTCCTCTAAATTCTAAGTGTATCTTATTGTCTATTACATCTTATAGTCTGAAAAATCTGGTATATATGTCTTAAAGCAAAATAAATCTACCTTGAATTTCATCAGATAAACTACACACACAACTTATATATCTCCACATCAAATAAAAAAAAAAAAGCGATCTCTTCATTAAAAATAAGGTTCCCAATCTTTCAATCTCTCTCCAATCTTTGACAATACTGTAACACACCTATTTTGGACCAGGCCAAATCCTGGTGGTCTCCATTATCTGACAGTATTGTGTAAAATAGAGCAGAAAATTCTAGGAATTCATAACTTATGAGATATTTTCTACATAAATGCCTTAGACTACATTCCTAAACACGATTAGCATTATTAGCAACAAAAACTACTCTGTGTTTTTGGAACAAATTTATTAACCCTATCCAGGAAGTCTGGTCTTTAAGGATGGCGCCTGCACGCTAGCTCAGTTTTAAACGCCTGAGGCCCAGAGCATCTGAGAGCACTAAAACTGGAAGCAGCGCTCTTCCTGACCAAGGACACCTTCCCTGGCTGAGCTCAGGAAAGGAGTTCTATAGTAGTAATATGCCTCAGCCTGTACAAGGCTTACAAGCCAATTACTAGAATATTCAAATGCTGGCCTGCAGGTGGCAGCACTGCATTGGACTATACAGAATTCTATATTCTGTAACGGATAGAAATCCATGACAGAATACAAGTAGCATGCTACTGATTGCATGTTATAGTCACCTAAACCATAACTTAAAAAATGGGCAACTTATAGGGCAACTATTACGAGGCAACTTAAAAAAAAAGTTTAAAAAATATACAAAAATTTGTCACTTCACCTCCCAAAATAAATTGAATAAAAGGTGACTAAAAGTCATACACACTCTAAAATGGTATCAATGAAAACTAAGATTGTTCCACAAAAATAAGCCTCATATAGCTCCATAGACATAACTCGTGTTAAGCGAATCAAAGTATCCGAAGTGGACTTTGTTCCGAATTTCAGGGAAAATTTGATTTCACCGCAAAGCCAAATTTCCTTGTACATTGTGACAACAAATCAATTTTTCCGGAAATGGCAGTAAAAACAAAAATCGTATTCACTTCATCCATTTGTATGCAAAGAGGTTGCTGCAGCCATCTTGATTGAAGATCCCGCGCGAAATCTCGCACATGTGACGTATGATGTCACTACGCTGACTAGTGTGATGATGTCATCACGCACCGTGCGAGATTTTGCAAAGGATCTTCAATCAAGATGGCCTTACTCTCCACATACACACAGTCTTACACCAGGTTCCCATAATAACCCATCCATTTTGCTTCACTGCTGTAGGTCAGGTTTAAAAGGGCATAGCGCTGTGGATGACACTGTTAAAGGGGTATTCCGGTTACCATAAATATAACTTATGCTTTAGACTAATTCATTATCAATCATTACCTCATATAATGTAAATTTCACATATCTACCGTTCAGTAGTAATAAAAGATGTTTTCTTCCACTGCTACCCACTGTGTTTCCTCATAAGTTACGATGGAATCAACCTGTAATTCAGGCCACCCTCAAAAGAAGGACTTAAAAGCTCTGACCCAGGTCCTGTTAATTCCCCCCCCCCCCCGACCCGGTCAAGCCATGCCCCTCTCACTTGGCAGCCGATGGGGATTGAAAAAAAGAAGATAAAAATCAACTTCTGTCAGCTGCAGGGGTGGGAGGGAGACTTTCTCCCTGCAGCTCATGCTCAGACTGCACAGTGCTGCTGTCTGAGAGTGAGCTGTTCAAAAGGACATCCTTGTGTCCGTCCAGGCCCTGCACCAGGCGGAGGACAGAGAGTCTGAAAGCTGGACTGTCCAGCCTAAAACCGGACCTCTGGCCACCCTAGGGGTAGGCTGATGTGGAGGTCACAGTTAAAGAGGAGGGCGCTGTGGATGTTATTGTTAAGGGGGCAGGCTGCTGTGGAGGTCACTGTTAAAGGGGCAGGCACTGTGGAGGTCACTGTTAAGGATGGAGGTGACTGTGGAGGCCACTATTAAAAGGGCAGCGGGGTACTGTGAGGTCACTGTTAAGGCAGCGGGGTACTGTGAAGTCCCTGTTAAGTGAGCGGGGTACTGTGAGGTCACTGTTAAAGGGGCAGTCACTATGGAGGTTTCTGTCAATGCGACCAGTAATGGTGGAGGTCAGTTAAGGGGACCGTGACCTATGGTCAGTGTTAAGGGGTGGGTGCTGTAGAGGTCACTGTTAAGGGGATGGACCCCTGTGGAGGTCACTATCAAGGGGGTGAAGTGCTGTTGAACTCCCTGTTAAAGGGGCAGGCTGCTGTGAAGGTCAAAGTTAAGGGGGCGGGCTGCTGTGGAGATTGCATTTTAAGAAGATGGGGCACTATAGTGTGTGTGTGTTAAGGGGTGGGGGCTGTGGAGGTCACTGTTAAGATGGCGGGGTGCTGTAGAGGTCACTGCTGATATCTTTTAACGACACACACAAACATTAAAGGAAATAGATGAAATATGCCTGGGTCATTCTGCTAGTCACTTCATATAATTCTAAGTCTAGTTGCTGAAGTCATTCACAATCTGGGAGTACAGTTACAGTATGTCTTTTAGCTGGAGGGGGTTAATACTTAAAACATCAGAACAGGAGCGTAGCTAAAGGCTCATGGGCCCTGGTGCAAGAGTTCAGCTTGGGCCCCCTCCTCTTAGTGCTCTGTGTGTCTTCTTATGCGTCACAAGGGTTTTTGGGCCCCCTCAGGCTCCTGGGCCCGGTAGCGACTGCTACCTCTGCACCCCCTATAGCTACGCCCCTGCATCAGAAATATTCAGCTTTGTGGAATGCCTCTTTGAGACAGCCATAGTCTGGGTTCATTTTAGTTCCCATGTTATCACTGCAATTCTCAGACCTCCCACAAGTCTACAGAAGCGAACTTAGGTTCCCAATGAACCCTATGATGTTCTAAGTTTGTATTGTGGCCATTATACAGGTATTAATATGCATCTGCATTACAGATGTCTAACAAACAGCCAAACTGATTTTTCAATTGGTCTGAAGTTTCAGTGTGTTTGCACACTGTCACTTTTTTGTTTTACATTGAGTCCTGTCAGATGATGTCTTGCTCTGCAGCCCTTATCTCTGGGCTCTTGACAGTTCATAAACACTCATTATAGATAAATTTGCCAAACTGTTGAGAATATGGTGAGATGGAACAATGCTGGTTCTGACTCAATATCCTGACAATAAGTGTTGTGCTCAATGGCTCCATGTAACAATGGCAGTCTGTATTAAACTTTGTACTTACTTCAGACTCTCGTCTGAGCAACTCAACTGCTCAGGCACGTGTGAAGAATCCAGATGAATCTATTCGAAGCTGAAATCTTTTTTCCATCCCCCACTCTTCCTGACCACAGACAGATGTCTCTGCTCAAACACTGAGGGTGCTGTGACACCTGTTGCTGACATTTCTTTTGCCTTGCTATGTAACCATGTAGGGTCAGTTCAGGGACACTGACCCTGTTTCCCACAAATCCCCCATTTTGAGATATCTTCAGTTCTGTAGCTGGTGCAGGACAGAAGATTTTCTCAATAGTCTTTATAATCTCTTCTCTTGGTACATACTTTATTTACGCACATAAACAGTAGCCTATGCAGTACATATGCTATAAGGTAAACTATGGCGACTTGGACAATCGTTTGAAGAATTCTCATGAACCACCCTCCCAAAATTTTGAACCATTTGGCAGAGTTGAGGAAGGAAAATATGTATCCCCACCATGAGTCTTTGTCCACACTATGTTCCTGTAACCATTTGTTTCTCATGGCTTTCACCTTTTCTATTTCGGCTTTTACCTGTAGGTTACCTTGGGGATCTATATAATAGCAACAAGCAGGTCCTACAACCTGACACATACCTCCTTCCTTTGCTGTCAGGTAGTCTAAAACCAAGGTGTGTTCTTTGGTGACAATGATTATCTGGTTCTGGACAATGTTAGAGGTGTTCCTGAGTCTTAACACTTACCATATCTGATCACCCAAATAATCAGCTGCCACCACTAGCTGGTCCCACATCTGCATTACCATTGGGTACAAGAACAAGTTACTGAAAAACTTATTTGAGATGCTCATATCTATTACGTGAGGTTTACCATTTGGTCTGGGCGTATTGTCCTTGGTACTTCGATACAGAGTATGTTTAGGTACAGCGTTTATATCTATGTTGGAATGGGAAATAATATAGGTTGCAGGGGTAAGCTGGGCCATTGTACATAAACCAGTGACATTTCTGGGCAACCACTTGTATGCCTTATGGCCATAGACCAGGAATATATCTTCTGGGACTGCAACCACCGTACAATAAACAACTGAGTTATCAATTTGGCCAGCAGGACACCTTCTGTCAGTTTCTGTAACCTTTTCCTTACCCTCTGAGGAATTAGAGGTTATTCCAACAGTTATTTCAGATAAGGTACGGTTGTTGCAGGCCAGATTTTTACCATTTATAGGATCTATACCAACACAGTGCACCAGGCTGTTTAGGTCATTGCAGCCTGATTTGTTATGAAGACTAAAAGACATACCTTTCGACTGTATTTGCAAGCAAAAACAGTGTGTCCAATTTGGAAAACATGACACATTGTACCAAATGTTCTCGTTCGAGGGGGTAGAGCTATAATCAATGGGTGGCCCCACTGGCGTAACTATAGGGGTCGCAGAGGTCGCAGTTGCGACCGGGCTCCTAAGCCAGGGGGGCCCAGAGGGCCCCGCATGCCAGTGGTGCTCTACTTTTCCCTTTATAAGATGCAGTGCATCTTATAAAGGGAATACTAGTGAGCGCTTCCATAATGGAAGCGCTTGCTAGTATGAAGGAGGAGGGGGAGTGAAGCGCTGGTAGCGCTCACTTTCTACTAACCTCATAGAGGTGGGTGTTGTGGAGGACTTTTGTTCAGTCTCCGTAGTGGGTAGAATGTAGTGGCCAGAAGGAGGTCTGTGACGTCACTGGTCACATGCTCCTTCATGGTCACATGACAAACCCCGACTGCAGGAGCTTGTGGAAGGAGGAGGGGCTGTGTGTGTTGGTCAGCAGCCAAGTGAGGAAGGATGTCAGACCTGGACTACACAGAGCTTCATGGAGAGCAGGTAAGGGGCAACATATGGAGCTTGTATATGAGGGGGCAGGTGGTGCACTCAGGGGCAGTGGGGTTCAAGTGGAATCTGGGGCAATTACAGGGGTTTATAGTACAGATCTGGGTGTATTCTTGAGGCCATGGGGGGGCGGGCTTTATGGGGTGTAACTCTGTGAGGGGGCATGTGGTGTATTCTGGGGGACATGGGGGGCTTTATGGGGTGTATATCTGTGGAGGGGCTGAAGGGAGGGGAGTGATGATATTTAGCCTATAGGTAGTGATCAGCAAACTTCTGTTTTCAAGTTTGGCGTACAAGGTTCGGGTTATCTAAGAATTCCGTTATGGATTCCGTTACGACGGACTATAATGTATGGTCCTTTGTAAAGGAATCCATAATGGAATTCTTAGATAACCCGAACCTTGTACGCCGAACTTGAAAACAGAAGTTCACTCAGCATTACCTATATGCACATGGGCGCAAAATAACCAATTAAAGTCTATGAGGCCGGTCACATGGCTGTTTCTTTAGCGGCCAAAGAATAGCGGCTGTTAGAAAGTAGGACATGTCGTTGGATTAGGTGTTTTGTTATTTTTGGGCAGAGTTAGAGGCGTGGCCTAGTACAAAAAAATTTGCCAAGTGCACAGTGTCCCTCATTCCTCTTTTCAAAAGTTGGGAGGTATGCTGCTGTGTCCTGACTGCCTGCAGCATCAGGACATACAGAGCGCACTCTGACCTGACACTGCAGGAGGTCAGGTGACTGCAGCGCGGGCCCGGGAAGAGATGAGAGCGGGGAGACAGCCAGGACAGGGAGAAGAGCGGTAGAAGAGGTAAGTTTATTTATTTGTTTTATTGTCTGATCTAAGGTCTGATATGGGGGCCTAAAGGGGGGTCTGATATTGGGGGCCAGAAGGGAAGGTCTGATATTGGGGGCCAAAAGAGGGTTGTGGTCTGATATGGGGGCCAGAAGGGGGGTCTGATATGGGGGCCAGAGGGGGTCTGATAGGGGCCAGAAGGGGGGTCTGATTAGGGGCCAGAAGGGGGGAGTCTGATTAGGGGCCAGAAGGGGGGAGTCTGATTAGGGGCCAGAAGGGGGTTGATTAGGGGCCAGAAGGGGGGGGGTCTGATTAGGGGCCAGAAGGGGGAGTCTGATTAGGGGCTAGAAGGGGGAGTCTGATATGGGTGCCAGAAGGGGGTCTGATTGGGGGTCTGATTAGGAGCTTGGGAGCTTGAAGAGTCTGAAGGGGGGGTCTGATTGGGGGTCTGGAGGTCTAATGGGGGTCTGGGGGTCTAATGGGGGTCTGGAGATGGGGGGGTCTCATCTAGGTTTGATATGGGGATTTGATCTGAAAGGTAAGAGGGGTATTGCTTTTCTGTGTGGTACCAGTATTTTCAGAAGAACTGTTTCTGCAGTATAGTATTGGGGGGGGGCAGTATGGGGCGTTGAGAAGGTGAGAGGATGATGGAAAAGTAGGAAAGTAAGATGACTGTTTGTTAAACTCTGCAGAGACGAGGCGCTGCTGAAAGAAGTCACCATGGCGGTCTGGTCTGATAAGAGAAGAAGAGGAAAGAAAACGTCATCAGAGAAGAAAAGTCACTGGATGTAAGAGGTACATATGTGGGGATGTATGACTCTGTATGCTCTGTAGCACTGTATGTAATGTTTTCAAAGTATGTCTTTAAAGGGGTTGTCTTTTTTTTTGTACGAGCGCTGCCTTCTCTGCTCTGTTTACTGCTTATCACTGCAAATGCTACAACGAGCAAGTGAACAGAGCAGATAGAGCAGCTCTCATATGAGCACTGCCCTCTCTTCAAACAGCTGATCGTCGGGGGTGCCGGAGGACCCCGGCCGATCTGATATTGATGTCCTATCCTGAGGATAGGTCATCAGTAGTAAACAGAGGACAACCCCTTTAACAGTAGGACTGGAGGGAAGGGGTTAGGTTGAGAATTTGGCATGGGGGTGAGTTTCAATATTTGCCTCGGGCAGCAGAAAAGCTAGATGCACCAGCGCTTAGTGAGGAAGGGGGGGGGCCAAGCTGAACTGTTGCACCAGGGCCCATGAGCCTTTAGCTACGCCCCTGGGTGGCCCTGATCTGTTCACCAGGAGCCAGGGGGGATCAACCCATCCTGCAACGGGTAAGGGTGCTTCCCTGTCTCTAGTTTTATTAGACTTAACCTGCTTCATGCCCGAGAAAAAGATAGTAGAGTTGGCCAGTTCAGTCAGTTCAGAAAAATTGAGGGGCACGACGAAATAGGCCATACTGACTGAACTTAAAGGGCTATGAGTACAGATCCAACAGTTGTTCAGTGTCATTCAGTCCTTCAAACAGCACCTGATGGTGTATCAAAGCATTGTTCCATTCATCATTCAGTGGCCAAAATACTGCTGACATGCTCAGGGTCAGAGCCATCGTCAGCAGAAAGATCTTCATCCTGTGGTTCTTGCAATGAGAAGCGTGTATCCAATTGGGTTTTCCTTCAGCTTTTACACCAGTGTGGGTGGTCAACAGTACTTGAAAGGGACCATCGAATCTTGGATCTAGTCCTTTTCTTAGATGCCTCTTTATCACCACCCAGTCTCCGGGCTGCAAGCTGTGAGTTCCATCTACTGAGTCAGGATCTGGAAGTGAAGATAACACTTGCTTATGAGTATGTTCAAGCTGTTTTGTGATGGCTTGGACATACCCAGCGAGATTGTTATTGTTCATTTGCAACTGCTGGGAGAAGTAAAACCCAAGCCTGGGAGTGCACCCAAACAAAATCTCAAAAGGAGACAGCCCTGTTTTTCGGTTGGCAGTGGTCCTAATAGAATATAGGGTGAGGGGCAGGCATTCTGGCCAAGGTCTTTGGGTTTCCTGCATGGCTTTCTGGATTTTTAACTTCAATGTGCCATTGAGGTGTTCCACTCAGCCGCTGCTTTGAGGATGATAGGCGGTGTGGAACGATTGAGTGACCCCTAGCGCCTGCATGACCTCCCCCATTACTTTTCCGGTGAAATGGGACCTTTTATCTGACTCAATGACTTTAGGAACACCGTACCTGCATAACAGTTCACTGACCAATTTCTTGGCAATATTCTTTGCATTTGCCTTTGCTATTGGGAAGGCTTCTGGCCATCCTGAAAAGAGATCAACACACACCTAGGTAGCTGTATATAGTCTATCTGCAATCTCTGAAATAGGTAAAATGGCCTTGGGCTGTGTTTGCTTGGAGTCTTCACCACTTGACCGGGATTATTCAATGCACTAATCATGTACCCTTGTACAAACCATGCTGCTACTGTGGAAAACCCTGTTGTAATCAAGCTAACATTTACAACACTTACCATAGCACCTTTAGACAGATGGCTAGGCCCATGGGCCTCCTGTGCCATAGCAGGATACATTGGACGAGGTAAACAAGTCCTTTCTTTGTTTCTCCAGATTCCTTGTTCATCAACCTTGGCCCGTGCTTTGCCCAAAGTTCTTTTTCCCACATGTCTTTAGGCTTCAGAATTTTTACCGGGGTGGGGACAATCTTTACAGGCTGTAGTGCGGCTTGTTTGGCCGCTTTGTCACCTCCACCGTGGTGCGCCTGGTGTGTGCCTTGACCTTGATGATGGCAACAACAGACAATTCAGAAGTTCTAGTACAGAGTTCCTTAATCAATCAAAACGTCACAAACCGGACATTGGAGTCCAAGGACTTTGATTACCCTTTCTGTAATGTTCCAAGATTTTCCACATACAATAAAGAACAAATAAAACATATACCAGAGCTCCCAAAACTAAACCAAAGACTTCCCAATCGAAATTGTCCATCTCTTAGGTCTCCAAATCCAACAATCATTTTCAGGTTCTTGCCAAAAATAGGCTCAACTATAAAAGGACATATACGTACATTCAATCACCAGATCCTCGAACCGGACAAACCACTCAGGGAGACAGAGATATAATGCAAGATAAAGTCTCTTACCTTTTAGTGCTATTTCTTATATCTGCAAACCGGAGCGTCCAATATGCTGAAGACCAGATGAAGTGTCGTTTAGTCGAGCCCCACATTGGCCACCAAGTTTTTGTTAGGGAAATATCCCCTTACCCCATAATTGCAAGAGTCCAAATTAGAGGCTTGTACGAGCGCTCGGGAAAACTGACACAGACACAGGATGTCAGAATCAGATTCTAGTTTATTGCAGACACAAGCACACATTATATAGGTATAAACCGCAAAAAAAAAAACTGTCACTGGGCGGTCTTGCCACAGTGTAGATATAACAATTCTTTGTTTACATCCCCCGCTCTTCCTGACCACAGACAGATGTCTCTGCGCAAGCACTGAGGGTGCTGTGACAATTGATGCTGACCTTTCTTGCCTTGCTATAGGGCTCCAACACCCCTGCTGATCAGATATTTGAAGAGAAGGCAGCACTCCATGCGAGAGCTGCTTCCTGTTCATTACACTGCCCATCTTCTTAGAAGTTATAATGGTGCAGTGTAATTATATGTACTCGCGCCCGCATGTAGTGCTGCCTTATCTTCAAACAGTTGATCAGTGGGGGTGCACGTGTCAGACGACATTGATGACCTATCCTGATGATAGGTCATAAATATAAATTGGAGGACCACCCTTTTAAGATATTCCTAATGTTCTGCAAGGCAGCAAGACATATTCTGGTGGATTTAAGTATCATTAAAATTTTATTTGAAAATATGGGAACAGTCTTTTAAAGAATATTGTATATGAGAAATACGGAAGTAAATGGGAAAAGGTATTATATTTTTTCGCTTTATAAGACGCACCTGATGATTACAAGCACTCAGATTTAAGAGGAGGAAAATAAGAAAAATACTATTTTTCCTCAGAGTTCAGATCAGACACCCATATCAGATCCTCACATATCAGATCCTTAGATGAGACCCCCATATCAGATCCTCAGATCAGACCCTCCATCAGATCCTCAGTTCAGACCCCCATATCAGGACTTCAGATCAGATCCTATATCAGACCTCCATGTCAGACCCTCAGACCCCCAAATTTAACTTACCTTTCCTGCTCCGCTGATACTCTACAGGTCCGGGGGTCTTTCCTGCAGTCATGCTCCCTAGTCTTCTCCAGCCAGTGCTGCGCTGTGATCTGGATAAGTACAGCATCAGGTCATAGTGCAGGCACTCTGTCCTGACACTGTACACAGAAGACCAGGGAGGAGCCAGTACAGGCAGTGCTAGCAGTGCTTCACTCCCCGCATCTACTGAATACTAGTGAGAGCTTCCATAATGGAATCACCCATTACTATTTGCTTTAAAAGATGCACTGATATTTCTACCCCACTTTTGGGGGGAAAAAGTATGTTTTATTAAGCAAAAAATACAGTATTTAAAAATGCAGGACATAACTATTCCCTTTGCATCATTTTACAAAAATCATTTTACACAGCCTGTATACATTGTATGTGTGTGAGGGACTGAGTATCCATTTATATCAGGACTCCATCTTAACCTAAGATTAATTTGAAAGAAGAAATTTTTATGTTTCTGATAAGTTACTTACTTACAGGAAATTGCAGAACTAAATATAACGCTCATTGTAAGGGTAACCACTTCTTCTTTATCAGTTCAGAAATGCATGTGACCTTTTTGACTTCCTCTTAAAGCAGACACTTCTATCTGTGATCAGGAAGAGTGGGTGGGATGGAACAAAATGTGTGGTTTGGTTCAGTAGTTCAGTAAATGTCATGTTAGTAAGAAGTTACAGAAACTATCATCTGCACTATAGAAACTCCACCCACCTAGCTGCGGTTTTTGGACTATAAAGAGCAACGTGTTCTGTCAATAAACAGGAAATATTTGATACAGCTGGACAAGTGTGCAATTTATTTCCTCTGAGATCTCATCTTCATAAAATTGGGACCCCGACAATCATAGAGAAGGGGGTTTTGCCCCAACAAAACTTGGCGACCAAACGTGGGGCTCGACTAAAGGACACTTCATTGATCTCCCGACAACTTGGATAATCTGGACCGGGACGGACAGATATAAAAGACAGCGCTGCAAGGTAAGAGACTTTATCTTACAATATATCTGTGCCTCCCTGACTGGTTGTCTGGCTCGAGGGATTGTTGAAGGAACGTAAGTATAAAGTCCTTTTACAGTCGAGTCCATATTGATAAAGAACCTTGAAGGTTGATAATACCTATGATTGTTGGGTTTAGTTTCTGATCAGGAGTACCTTTGATTGGGATGTTTTTGGTCTGGTTTTGGGAGTCACAGTATACGTCTTGTTTGTTCTTTACTGGGTTTGGAAAATTGCAGAACATTATAGAAAGGGAAATCTCAGGGACAAAGTAAACTATATGATTATAGTTGAGAAGCTTTGTTGGGACTGAGGAAAATAAATCTCAGAAACAGAGTACATGAAGTGGTAAAGCTCTGTTTGGAACTGAGCGGAAAAAAAAATAGACGTCTGAATTGTGTTACTTTCTATAGTTGTTCTGGTTGGTACAGTTGAAGAGCAATGGAGAATGTTTTTAGTATACCGGAAGGTTATAAGACAGCCAAAACATTGATGAAGGAAAGAGGAGGTAAAGAGAGTCTGAAGAATGTGAACAGGGTGCTGGAGAAGGCAGCGATGAAGTACGGGAATCTTAACCCTAGGAGTACTAGTACGGTGGCACCATGATTCATGGAGGAAGCCCGAGGAAACTAGTCTGGGAAAGATTCAGAAGGATTCATTTGTGGTTGGATAAAGGATCATGGATGTGAAGAAATGGTTGATACATGGTTAAAAGTAGCCCATGAGGTTGAAACTGATGGGTGGAGAGGACAAGTTGTGCAAGGCAGATTGCTGTATACTCACAAAGAGCAATGTGAGAAGTCTGGAGAAACGCCACCTACATACCCGCTGGCCAGTGCACCCACCAGACAGTCCAGGAGTGGACCAGAGGGATGGACGTGTAATGTTTGTGGAAACCAGAACCCAGACTAGACTGACACTTGTAAGGTTTTTGGGACATGTCGACCCCAGAAACCAGCAGGCATTTGTCCTGTATTGACTAAGACTAGAATCCTACCTGCTCAGACACCCACACCAGACACCACAGACACATTCACGCCTATGGCTCCCGAAGCTCCAGGACCGTTAGGACAGTGTGGTTACGTTACTGTGACAGAATATCACCCTTAGAGTCCTAAAGACCTATTAGGACTGCTGACTAGACTCCCAGACCCCTGATGAGACCAATGCCCACTGCTAGGATGTTACAGCAGATTCAGGAGACGTACAGAGTCACTTGGGCTGACCTGAAGGACTTGATGAAACTAGGGGAATCACAGTATCAGGTTGTGGACCCTTTCCTGACTGAACATAGGAGGACTTTTGAAGATTTGTCTCTAGAAAACCTTATCATCAGGAGTAGAGTTTGTCTGAGTTTTCACAGAATGGGCAAAGGGAAAGAAAAGTTGAGAGTTCCAGAAATCTAAAAGACGTAGGTCAGGGACCTCAAAAGACAGTAGAGACTTATGCAGCTGGACTGCGGACCATTTGGACTGACATGGGGTGGGATCAGACTGGACTAATGGGTGAGACAGTACGGTTGTCACCCAATTATTAAAAAAAAATAAAAAATAAAAAATAAATAAATGCCAGAACCTCTTTTAGGAACTGATGTTTTACAAGCACTGGGAGCCCACATACACTTTGATCCCAATGGCACTACCCATGTAGATTTTGGGGCCCCAGAAGAAGTATTATGTCCCTTAATAGCGACAGTGGCCCTGCTTGAGACTGAGTCTTCAGAATTAACCCTTGTAGACCAGGCTGTTCTTGAGGTGGTAACGGAGGATTTGTGGGCAAAATCTAACACAGACATTGGAAGACTCCACATGTCTCCGGCTATAGTGCATCTTAAGCCAGGATGTCAGCCCCCTCAAGTGAAGCAGTGCCCGCTCAGTCATGCCCAGGAGATAGCAGTGGCCAGTCAAATTGATGATTTCCTCTAAGCCGGTATATTGGTAAAAACAGTATCTGCAGATAATACCCTGCTGTTCCCAATAGAAGGGACAGCTGTTAGGGGACAGCCTGTCAGTTACAGGATGGTTCATGATCTTAGAGAAGTTAACAAGGTGACAGTTTTACAAACTCCAATAGTGCCAAACCCACATACCTTACTGTCACAAGTTCCATCCAGTGCTACGTGTCTCACAGTGATAGACCTGGCAGATGTCTTCTTCAGTGTCCTGCTGCACCCTGACTGTCAGTATCTGTTTGCCTTTACATCTAAGGGTAACCAGTATACCTGGACCGTCCTGCCGCAGGGGGCTCAGAACTCCCCACCATGTATACACAGGCTCTGCAATCTGTCCTTACGTGGATGATTGGCTCCTGTGTGCTGAAGACAATGAGACTTGCTGTGAAACAACTATATCTTTTTTCCCCCATCAAGACGGGTGTAAAAGTCTCAAAATAGTGTATTTTTAGGACGCTGTCTCTCTCACGGAGCCGGTCACTTAACCCCAAAGAGGAAGGAGGCAGTGGAGAAAGAATACAAGTGTCTAAAGGAGCACAAAGCCTGAGAGTGTTTTTGGGGCTGGTGTCATACTGTCGCCCCTGGATCAGACATGCCTCCATGTTAATGTTGCCTCTGTATGATTGTCTGTCATCTGACCCATTTCACCTGACAGAAGAGGCAGTAAATAATTCTCATACGTTGAAGCTGTGTATAACCTCAGCCCGGCCCTGGGTATTCCAAAATATGACGAGGAATTTCAGCTGTTTTGCTCTGAAATGCAGGGTCACAATACGGTTGTGATGACTCAGAAACATGGTGAATGCCAGAGGCGTACTTTTCTGCCAGATTATATCCTGTCGCCAGAGGCGCCCCCTCCTGTGTCAGGGCAGTAGCGGCAGTGCAGGCAATGATAGAAAAAGCTTCTGAAATGGTGTTAGACTACCCGGTGACTGTACAAACACCTCATGACATTCAGGCACATTTCTATGGCCAGGAAACTTAGACCCCAGTGTGCGCTCCTCATGGTACTCATACTACTCTGAATCCTGCTATTCTGTTGCCGATTACAGATTCAGAAATGGGGGAGGGAGGTGTATCAGAACTTTTAACTGATCTTGTTGAACATGACTGCGTACAATTAATACAGCAGGAAACATTTAGTTCTGAACATGTTCATGAAAACCCCCTTGATAACCCTGATTTTGAGTATTTTGTAGATTGAAGCCGTTTCCACACTGGATATTCAGTGGTCACACAGCATGAGGTAGGGACAGCTGAACCACTGCCACCTCACATGTCGGCACAAGAGGTGGAGCTGAAGGCACTCACTGAGGCGTGTAAATTGGCCAAGGGGAAGAAGGTGAACATCTACACAGACTCAAGGTATGCTTTTGGTATTGCACATGACTATGGACCTATTTGGCGGGCCAGGGACTTCCTAACATCAGTAGGCCAGCTTATAAAGAATAAAGACTCTGTACGTGAACTTATGAACTCTCTGTTGCTACCAGAGGAGGTTGCTATTATTAAGGTAAAGGCTCATACAAGATGTACCACGGTGGAAGCAAAAGGCAATGATTGAGTAGACAAGGCAGCCAAACAAGCTGCACTCCAGCCACTAAATGCTGACGCCACCCCGGTGAGAGCCTTGAGACCTGAGGACATTTCAGTAAGTACATTTCAGAGAATGCTCCAACAAGCCCCTCCTGAGGAAAAAGAACAAGGGGCCAAACATGGAATTTGGAGAAACAAGGACAAAATTTGTCTACCACGCCCTCTATACCCAGCTATGGCTCAGGAGGCCCACGGGCCCACTCACCTATCAGAAGGTGCCATGGTAAGTGTGGTTAATGCAGGGTGGATTGCTCCAGGATTTTCTACAGTAGCCGCTCGGTTTGTACAAGGATGTATGGTCTGTGCACTGAACAATCCCGGTCAAGTGGTGAAGACTCCAAGCAAGCACACCCCCAAGGCCACCTTACCCATTCCAGAGACTGCAGATAGACTATATACAACTGCCTAAGGTAGGAGTATATGAGCTTGTCCTTGTGTGTGTTGATCTCTTTTCAGGGTGGCCGGAAACCTTCCCAGTAGCAAAGGCAAATGCAAAGAACACAGCAGAGAAGCTGGTCAGTGAACTGGTGTGCAGGTATGGTGTCCCTGAAGTTATTGAATCAGACAGGGGTTCCCCAGATTAGGATTGTATTTTCTGTAACAATTGCAAATGAACAATGATAGCCTAACAAGCTACATGCGGGCCCTCACAAAGAGGCTTGAGAACTCCCATAAACAAGTGTTTGCTTCACTTCCAGATCCAGTAGAAGGAACACACAGTCTGCCAACAGGAGACTGGTGGTGATAAAAAGACATGTGAGGAAAGGCCTGGATCCCAGATTTGATGGTTCTTTCCAAGTCCTGTTGACTACTCATACAGCAGTAAAGGTTGAAGGACACGCTTCTCACTGCAAGAAAGTTCTGACGCCCAAGGATGAAGATCCTCCTGCTGACAGTGGCTCTGACCCTGAGCGTGTCAGCAGTATTTCATCAACTGAATGATGAATGGGACAATGCTTTGATACTGCACCATCAGGTGCTGCTTGAAGGACTGTTGGATCTGTACTCACAGTCCCGTGAGAGTTCAAGAACTGTGCCTTATGTGGCAATCCCTCTAACCTTTAAAGAACTGGTTCATATGTCTTGTTAGCAGTTTGTCTCACAAAGAAGACCAAGGCCTGATGATCTAAAGTATAATAGTATATGCTGTGATGAAGCTGATGTGTATGTGTGCCAACAGGTTCTGTACCAAAAGGAGAAACTACCAGGATTATTGAGAAGTCTTGGGAACTGCATCGATACCTGGGAGGGAATCTGGCCTCCGGTTGGCGGTTGGGCCTATCCCAACTGAAGTACCTCTGGGTTAGGATGTCAGTTCCAAGATATCTCAAAATGGGGGAATTGTGAGGGACTGAGTATCCATTTATATCAGGACTCCATCTTAACCTAAGATTAATTTGAAAGAAGAAATTTTTATGTTTCTGATAAGTTACTTACTTACAGGAAATTGCAGAACTAAATATAACGCTCATTGTAAGGGTAACCACTTCTTCTTTATCAGTTCAGAAATGCATGTGACCTTTTTGACTTCCTCTTAAAGCAGACACTTCTATCTGTGATCAGGAAGAGTGGGTGGGATGGAACAAAATGTGTGGTTTGGTTCAGTAGTTCAGTAAATGTCATGTTAGTAAGAAGTTACAGAAACTATCATCTGCACTATAGAAACTCCACCCACCTAGCTGCGGTTTTTGGACTATAAAGAGCAACGTGTTCTGTCAATAAACAGGAAATATTTGATACAGCTGAACAAGTGTGCAATTTATTTCCTCTGAGATCTCATCTTCATAAAATTGGGACCCCGACAATCATAGAGAAGGGGGTTTTGCCCCAACAATGTGTCTGTCTATATAATAAGTAGCTTTACAACTTTACTGTCAGTGATTTTAGTTCTGCAAATATGGATTTATCCATAGGGCTGCAGTGAGTTGCACACTTGCGATTCTGAGACGACATAGAATCCAATCTAAGTTGCAGTAAGACTGTAGTTTCAGTAAAACATAACACATGTATGATTTTCCATTTCTTATTATTTTTGTATTTTTACAACTATTCTACTGCAGACATTGTGAAACAAACATAAAAAAAGTTCCATCAGTAAATATTTATGAAGGATTTTTTTAATTTCCTGATTTCTCAGCCCATAGATGATGGGGTTAGCTAGTGGTGTAAAGACCGCATAGGTGAGACCCACAGCCCTGTCATACTCTACAGAGTAACTTTTTGTAACACGTATATACATAAAACCAATGCTGCTGAAAAATAGAGTGACAACAATAAGATGCGTTCCGCAGGTAGAGAAGGCTTTCTGCCGTCCATCTTTGGACTTAACTTTTAAGATAATGTTTACTATCCTGATGTAAGAGAAAATAATGAAAGCCGAAGTTATGAAGATAACAAAGATGTGGATGAAGAATTCGACCATTATATTTAACCGAGTATCGGTGCATGCTAAAGAGATTAATGGGGGGAAGTCACAGAATACATTCTCAATACAGTTTAAACCACAAAATGGAAGGAGAGAAATTAAGATGGTTTCAATGACTGGGCTTAGAATCCCTCCAATGAAACAGGTGGCAACTAATTTGACATAGAGGCCAGTAGTCATAATAGATGAGTATCTTAATGGCTTACAGATGGCCAAATATCGGTCATACGCCATAACCGTGAGGATAAGGCACTCTGCTGCTCCAAGAGCATGAAGGAAATAGGCCTGCACAAGGCATCCATTGAAAGAGATCTTCTTCTCGTCTTCCAAGAGATTAGCCAACATTTTTGGAATTGTGATGGCTGTATAGCAAATTTCCAAACAAGACAAAGCAGCGATAAAGAAGTACATGGGGGAGTGTAGGGTGGACTCTCTGCAGATCACAAGCACTATTATGGCATTGCCAGAAATAATGAACAAGTAGATGATGAGAAGGAGGGCAAAAAGAAGAACATGAAAGCGTTGAAGGTTTGGAAATCCATGTAATACAATTTCATTAACTCTGCTACTATTAGAGATTCTTTCCATCTCTTTTTCATCTGTAATAAGGATGTATGGGATGAAATTTCAGATATCTGTAAGTCCATGTAAATCTGACCAATGTTAATACAGGATTCTGCAGAAAATAGAGGAACCTTGCAATTAGTTTTGATTAAACAATTTCTTCTACTGTACTGTACATAGTCACCTATTGTAATGCCAGCAGTCAGTGCCCGCTGGCTTCTCTTCTTTCCCTGCAGGCACAACCACCAGAGTGTGACTACCTTTGCCCTGCTTTCTGACCCCCTGTGGCCACCCTACCTCCTGTTTCCTGGTGTATGTTCCCCTATGGTGTGCCCACTCTCCCAGGCTCTTAAAGGACAAATGCACATGAAGCCTAATCGGTCCACAGCAAATGGCTATATTCTCTGGTATAGATAAGGAGTCTTTCCTTATGGGAAGGTACCTGAGCAATAAGGTTCCAAGCTAGCCTGGTCCCTGCAAAGTTGTTTTGTGTCTTTTGAAATCCCATGCCTGAACCATCACAATTTGGTCAAGGTCAATAAGATCCTTACTCTTGCTGTTTTTTTCTGCTTCCAACACATCAACTTCAAGTACTGGCTGCCCAATATATCCCACTCCCTCACAGCTGCCTTTGTAACAAAGTAATCTTATTCACTTCACCTATCACCACGCAGCCTGCAGTTTTACTCAAATTGGCACATTTTTGTGAGTAAAACTGCTCTTTACCCGCAAAATTTTGTAGCCATTAGAAATCTGAAAAGCACATGCTAGCACTGTTTCTTGCCTATGTGAGGCCATACACTTAGTGTTGTGGCTGATCAGTGAATATATTATAAAATTATTTATTTAAACTATTTACTAATGGATGAGGATCTGCCTATTTTCTGTTTAGTAAAATAAAGAAAAAGGAGGCAGCACTGCATTTGCGGAGTCAGTAAGTAAAATGCAGAGGTAAAAAGTGCGCTTAGTATAGGGGGTTGTGTTTCTCATATTTTCTGGCTTTCTGCAATTTTTTGGCTATAGTTTAGATTTTAAAATAATTTTATTGTTTATTCCACAAAAATGAAAAAAAAAATGTGATTTTGGTTGATATACTTTTAATACCAAACATGTAGCACAATGAAATTTAAAGGAGAAAAAAAAACTTACCTTTTCGCTCATGGATTATGTGGGCTCTTTTCTATACTATTTAAATAGATCCAGAGTTCCTGGGAATTGGTTCTCTACGGGGAACTGGTAATTGGCATTTAGAATTCTTTTTCTCTATCTGATGTTTTAGTGGGCTGAGCAGGAGGGATTTGCCTTCAGCTGATCATTCACTTTCAATAGTTGTTATGTGAATGCTCATCCTGCTGACCATCTTTCTTGATGGACGGCCTATACACATACATGTTCAGTTTGGCATGATATTTCAAATCCACTCCCTTTCCACTGACATCTGCTGAATGAATGTTCGGCAAAAGTAGAAAATCGGATGGAGACAGCACATCCTGAAGTGAAGATTTATTCCAGATGCAATGTTTTGGCTGTTAGAGCCTTTTTCCACATGCTCAAAACGTTGCATCTGGAATAAATCTTCACTTGAGGACGTGCTGTCTCCATCCGATTTTTCTACTTTTGCCGATCATTTGATCCCTGTGGGGGAACTTACCACTCCCCCGGAGACGTGAACGATTATCATAATATAGGAAATCATTATAAATGTGGATGTCACTAAGATAATAAAGCTATTGATGACAAAATCTGTAAGAACATTAATGTGTCAGTGCAAGACAAACTGAGCAACGGTGGGAATGGGTGGGAATGAATTTCATTGCTCCCACAGAAGGCCAATCGAGAAGTAAGGATGACTTCAGTAATGGGGCACAGAAAACTCCTTATTAACCCCTTCCAGGAAGTCCAGTCTTTAAAGATGGCACGGGCTCAGTTTTAAATAGCTGAGGCCTGGGCATCTGAGAGCACTACAACGGGAAGCCACGTGCTTCCTGGCTCAAGACGCCTTCCCCTGGCTGAGATCGGGTTAGGAGTTGCATAGTAGTGATAGGCCTGAGCCAGTACAAGGCTTCCAGGCCAATTACTAGCATATTCTAATGCAGCACTGCATTGGACTATACAGAATCCTGTATTCTATAATGGATAGGGATCCATAACAGAATGCAAGTGGCATTCTACTGATTGCATGCTATAGTCACCTAGGGGAACCTAAAAAAAAAAGTTGAAAAAAGGTTTAAAAAACTAAAGATTGTTCCGCAAAAAACGAGCCCTCATACAGCTCTGTAGACATAACTCATGTTGACGAATCGAAGTGGACTTCGATCCGAATTTCAGGGAAAATAAAATTTCACCGCGAAGCCGAATTTCATTGTGCTTTGTGGTAACGAATCAATTTTGCCTGAAATGGCAGTAAAAAGAAAAAATCATACTAACCTCATCCATTTGAACATAAAGAGGCTACAGTGGCGATCTTTATTGAAGATCTTGCTCAAAATCTTGTGCATGTGATGTATGATGTCACTATGCTGACCAGCAAGAAAAACTGGGGGTCAGTCAGCACATCCATATATGCGGTGCACGTAGCAATGGCTGCAAATAGAAAAGTAAAAAACAAAATGCAACAGCACCCTGCAAACACAAACAATAAAATAAGTACATAATACTGCCATCTTCACTATATACACGATACTAACGCTGCGTTGCAAATGTGAGATTCTTGGCAAATACATTTGTACAAAATTATTTGTGCCCATCTGCCAAACATCAAGGTGATCTCTTTAAGACGGGAACCTAACACTAAATACCATATCCACTAAGTGCGATAGCAGCCACCATTAAATTCAGAGGATGCAGGCTCCACATGCATGCTAAGCCAACATTATATCATATCTCTTATGGCGCCCAAATGTCCTCCACTAATTTCCTAACTAACCTGTTTGCCTTACAGGCTGATTTTAATTAGTACTAGCATAAAGCTGTGTCCTGCTCTCCCTATATGCATTGGAGGCCAGTTGGCACCAGGAGAGGTGGAATACAGAGTGGGCTCAGCATTTGTGTGGAACCTGCATTCCCTGAGTATAACAGAGGTCAGTGTGGCATATCATATTGTGATATGAGATATCATATTGTGTTGGCTCGGCATGCATGTGGAGCCTGCATTCCCTGAAATGAGTGGAGGCCATTTTGGCGCCATAAGAGGTATAATGTAATGTTGGCTTAGTATGCATGTGGAGCCTGCATCCTCTGAATTTTATGGAGGCTGCTATGGCACTTAGGGAATATGATATTTAGTGTTAGGTTCCCGTCTTAAAGAGATCGCATTGACGTTTGGCAGACGGGCACAAATAATTTTGTACAAAAGTATTTGCCAAGAATCTCACATTTGCAACATAGCATTAGTATCGTGTATATAGTGAAGATGGCAGTATTATATGTACTTATTGTATTGTTTGTGTTTGCAGAGTGCTGTTGCATTTAGTTTTTTACTATGCTGACCAGCGTGATGATGTCATGATGCACCGCACAAGATTTCACGCAGGATCTTCAAGATGGCCCTAAAAGCCCTATTTTTTTTTTATCTCAGATGCCACGATCAGCGCTGAACACAGCATCTGAGGGGTTCAATGATGGGGGTGGCGCAATCGCCGTTCCCCATTATTGCGCGCACTAAGTACAAAGAAATGTGCTTCACGACAAAGAAATTTGTCATGGAGCTAATTTCTTTGTGAAATTCAGTGAACCAGCCAAATTGAAGTTTTGTTAACTTTGCTCATCTCTAGACATAATTATAATTTAAAACACAAGAAAAAATACAGAAATGTTGTAATCGTACTGACCCAGAGAATGAAGGACACAGGTCAGTTTTACTGCTTAGGGAAATGCCGTAAAAACAAAACCCATACAACTGTGATGGAATTGCATTTTTTCTCCATTTCCATGAATCTGGCACTTCCATTATTTTCGTCCTTCTGCTCCTATAACGAAGCAGAATAATGGAAATACAGTGCCTTGCAAAAGTATTCGGCCCCCTGGAACTTTTCAACCTTTTGCCACATTTCAGGCTTCAAACAAAAAGAAATAACATTTAAAATTTTTGGTGAAGAATCAACAACAAGTGGGTCACAATTGTGAAGTGGAACGAAATTTATTGGATCATTTAAACTTTTTTTTTAATAATAAAACTGTAAAGTTGGACGTGCAAAATTATTCGGCCCATTTACTTTCAGTTCAGAAAACTGACTCCAGAAGTTCATTGAGGATCTCTGAATGATCCAATGTTGTCCTAAATGACTGATGAAGAGAAATAGAATCCACCTGTGTGTAATCAAGTCTCCGTATAAATGCACCTGCTCTGTGATAGTCTCAGGGTTCTGCATCATGAAGACCAAGGAACACACCAGGCAGGTCCGTGATACTGAAGTGGAGAAATTTAAAGCCGGATTTGGACACCAAAAGATTTCCCAAGCTTTAAACATCCCAAGGAGCACTGTGCAAGCGATCATATTGAAATGGAAGGAGTATCAGACCACTGCAAATCTACCAAGACCCGGCCGCCCTTCTAAACTTTCATCTCAAACAAGGAAGAGAATAATCAGAGATGCAGCCAAGAGGCCCATGATCACTCTGGATGAACTGCAGAGATCTACAGCTGAGGTGGGAGAGTCTGTCCATAGGACAACAATCAGTCCAACACTTCACAAATCTGGCCTTTACGGAAGAGTGGCAAGAAGAAAGCCATTTCTCAAAGATATCCATAAAAAGTCTCGTTTACTGTTTGCCACAAGCCACCGGGGAGACACACCAAACATGTGGAAGAAGGTGCTCTGGTCAGATGAAACCAAAATCCAACTTTTTGGAAACAATGCAAAACGATATGTTTGGCATAAAAGCAACACAGCTCATCACCCTGAACACACCATCCCCACTGTCAAACATGGTGGTGGCAGCATCATGGTTTGGGCCTGCTTTTCATCAGCAGGGACAGGGAAGATGGTTAAAATTGATGGGAAGATGGATGGAGCCAAATACAGGACCATTCTGGATGAAAACCTGTTGGAGTCTGCAAAAGACCTGAGACTAGGACAGAGATTTATCTTCCAACAAGACAATGATCCCAAACATAAAGCAAAATCTACAATGGAATGGTTCAAAAATAAACGTATCCAGGTCTTAGAATGGCCAAGTCAAAGTCCAGACCTGAATCCAATTGAGAATATGTGGAAAGAGCTGAAAACTGCTGTTCACAAACGCTCTCCATCCAACCTCAAAGAGCTCGAGCTGTTTTGCAAGGAAGAATGGACAAAAATTTCAGTCTCTAGATGTGCAAAACTGATAGAGACATACCCCAAGCAACTTGCAGCTGTAATCGCAGCAAAAGGTGGCGCAACAAAGTATTAACCCTTACAGTACCGGCGCCGTACATGTACGGCGCTGGTACGATGCGGGCACATGGCGCCCGCTCGCGGGTGCGGCGGGCGTCATGGCCGGCAAGTCTCTGCTGTTTCTAACAGCAGAGACTTGCCGCTACTTACCCGATTGGCGGCGTCTTCCGGGGTGACTAGATGCCGTGATCACACGTGATCACGGCATCTAGTTGCGTCTAAACCCGGAAGCGTTCGCTTCCGGGTGGTGTACAGACACCCCGTGTGGCCAATCGGGGTGTCTGTACACCATATGAAAACTGTAATCCTCGCTGGTGAGGATTACAGTTTTCAAAGTGCAATTCTTATTCTGGCCACTAGATGGCAGGCCAGGATAAGAAATGAGCAATTGATGGATTTAACTGCCTCTAGTAAATCCATAATTGCTCATAAAGAAAATTAAAAAGCCACAATATATAAGCTCATATTTGAGCATTCAAATAGTAAAAAAAAAATTAAAAAAAAATGTTAAAAAATATATAAAAAATAAAAAAGATATAAAAGTTCAAATCACCCCCCTTTCCGTATAAGTAAAAAATAAATACCTAAATAACACTAAATATAGACATCATGGGTATCACCGTGACCGAAAACGCCCGTACTTTTAAAATATAAAAAAAAAAATCCAATACGGCGAATTGTGTGGCGGAAAAAAGCGTCCAAATGGCGATTTGCCGTTTTTTGTCGCTTTTTTTTTCTAAAAAAAATTAAATAAAAAGTGATCAAAAAGTCATACACACCCCAGAATGGTATTAATAAAATCTTCAGATTGTCCCGCAAAAAATGAGCCCCCATACAGCTCTGTACACATAAGTACCAAAAAGTTATAGGGGTCAAGATATGACAAGGAAAAAAAAAAAAAAAAAAGGGCAACTTTCTAATTTTTTTTCACTATCAAAACGCAGGAAAAACTATACATATTAGGTATTGCCGGATTCGTACTGACCAGTAGAATGAAAATAACGGGTCAGTTTTAATGCACATCGAACGCTGTAAATAAGAAACCCGTAGAACTGTAGCGGAATAGCGGTTTTTTTGCAATTTCACCTGATTTGGAATTTTTTTCCCGCTTCCCACTACACCATATGCAATATTAAATGGTGGCGTTGGAAAGTACAACTTGTCCCGCAAAAAACAAGCCCTCATACAGCTATGTGAACAGAAAAATAAAAGAGTTATGGCTGTTGGAAGGCAGGGAGCGCAAAACGAAAATGCATGACCGAAAAAACCTCCGGTACTGAAAGGGTTAATGCAAGGGGGCCAAATAATTTTGCATGCCCCACTTTTCAGTTTTATTATTACAAAAAAAGTTTAAATGATCCAATAAATTTCGTTCCACTTCACAATTGTGGCCCACTTGTTGATTCTTCACCAAAAATTTTAAATGTGGTATCTTTTTGTTTAAAGCCTGAAATGTGGCAAAGGTTAAAAAGTTCCAGGGGGCCGAATACTTTTGCAAGGCACTGTATATAGTACTGATGTGAAAGCAGCCTAAGGCTACTTTCACACTAGCGTTAGCACGGATCCGGCACCTAAAGGGTGCCGACGGATCCGTGCTAACGCTATACATGTGTGGAGCCGGAGCAGCGCTCCGGCCCCACACATGACACACATTAAAACAACACACAGACTACATACAAACAAACATACAGACATACATACAAACATACAGACATACATACATACTCACATACTCCCGGGACGCCGGCAGAACGTCTTCACGCGCCTCCTGCGCGCAGTGATGACGATTCCCCACAGCGCCCTCTGCTGGGCGCAGTGGGGAAACGTCATCGCAGCGTGCAGGAGGCGCGTGAAGACCTGCTGCCGGCGTCCCGGGAGTATGTGAGTATGTATGTATGTCTGTATGTTTGTATGTATGTCTGTATGTTTGTTTGTATGTAGTCTGTGTGTATGTATGCCGGATCCGGAATGACCCCCATTGGAAATCAATGGAGGACAGATCCGGATTACTGGTGTGTCCACACCAAACGGATCCGTCCCCATTGACTTCCATTGGGGGTCATTCCGGATCCGTCTTGGTGCGGATGCCTGGACCGGAGAGCAAACCGCAGCATGCTGCGGTTTGTTCTCCGGTCTGAAGACGGAACGGAATGCTTTCAGGAGCATTCCGTTGTCTTCAGTTCAGTTTTGTCCCCATTGACAATGAATGGGGACAAAACTGAAGCGTTTTTTTCCGGTATTGAGCCCCTTTGACGGAACTCAATACCGGAATTTAAAAACGCTAGTGTGAAAGTAGCCTAAGATGGTCATTTTATAGATGCCTTCTACAGGCATCTATTATCTATTAGTTCTTAATGTGGCTTTGACTCCATCTAGTGGTCGCCCTGTAAATAGTTTTTAGTTAGCATGTAGTATAAGAAGTTTTTTTATGTTAGCCACCATAGCTGCTACCTATGACATTGCTGACATCATCATCTCAGCTCACAACAGCATCCATTGCAATCCTCCTCATCCAGACAGCGTGGCAATGCTGGTCAGTTTCATAGTGTTAGTCTGGCATTATAGAATGTATATTCATGGGCATTGATATGATATGCATTATGTATCCTGTATTTCAAGCTCATATTGTACTGTAATGTGTCATAGTATATTGCCAGGTGCTCATTCATTATAGTGAGTTCATTTCTGACTTTCTCTTCTCAGATTCACATCTATCCTTACAATAAAAAATCAAGTTCAGGATGTTACTCCAGTGTGAATGAATTGTTAGGAGGGAGTTTAGCTGCCTGTGAATTTATGCTTCGCTCACACATAAGGAGGACAGAACAATATTTTATCTTTAGATTTTTTTCAATAATAAAGGACTTGATGAGAGGAAAATTGTGTTCTTTTATTTTAACTTGAACTGTTTATTTTTTTATTTTTCAAAAACATTGTTAACTTTTTCTTTTATTAACTTCTGGCTTTGGTTCAAAAAACTGCCACAAAAACCTGTGGGTGGATTTATCAAAACTGTTGTATAGGAAAACTGGGTTAGATGGCCATAGCAACCAATCAGATTACTCCTTTCATTTTACCAAGGAGCTCTCAAAAATAAAAGCTAGAATCTGATTGGTTGCTATAAGCAACTAAGCCAGTTTTCCTGTATACCAGTTTTGATAAATCTCCCCCCACGTTTGAACCCACACTTTCAGTGTACTATATCATTCAGTTTTGCCCTGACAGGCTATTAGACCCTGCTTCTGGCAAAGTCGAATTGATTCCCTCAGCTGGCAGAATCAAAGGTCTCATCCATATCATTGTAGGGACCGATTGGATACAAAGGGAGCTTTTCCCTCTGTCAACCACTTAGATGTCACAGTAGCTATTTACCTCAGCATCTAAGGGAACAAACTGGTGGGATCACTGCAATACTCAGACCTTCTGCGAGTCTACAGAAGTGAACTTAGGATTGGTCTTGGTCTTAAATAAAAATGTCTCCAATTTTTTTTGCTCCAGGTTTAAGTTTCAATGTTTGACACTGAGTCCTATCAGATGACTGTTTGCTCTGCAGCCTTTATCTCTGGACTCCTGACAGTTCATAAATAGTGATGAGCAAACCAGGACCACCCTGTTCAGGTTCGTACCGAACATTACGGTTTTTGGTTACCCAAACCCGAACATGGACCTTGGTGCAAAAATCAGTGTTCATGTTCGTTGTTCGGAGTTAAAATAAAGCTTGTTGAAAGCTGTTAAAATCAACAAGTGTTTAACCTGTCTGCACTTGGAAGCCATCACAGTCAAGCCTTGTATTGGCATGGCTATGATTGGCCCGCGTAACATGTGACCCTGCATGCATAAATATCTGATCACGTGGTGCACCACCATTCTCCTCTAACTAGAGTAGGGACAAGACACTGCTGCAGTGAGGGACAGTGAGGCTTTTATTTTCTTTAATAAGTCTATGAGTGACCTGCAAGCATTTAGTAGGGTGCAATACAACACCTTTGCACCAGTGACACAGAAATACAATACTTAATCTGGCTGTTCAAACTGATGGTGACCTGTCGGTATTTTTGGTTGGTTCAATAGAACACCTTTGCACCAATGAAACTTAGCTATATTTTGGTGCAAAACACTTTAATTGCTCTGTGACACAGAAATACAATAATTAATCTGTCTGTTAATTGTGTCTGTGACACATAGCTATTTTTTGTGCAAAACACTTCAATTGCCTTTTTGATGCGGAAATACAATGCCTAATCTGTCTGTTAATTGTGTTTGTGACACTTAGTATTTTTTTTTAATTAAAAACACCACATTTTCATCCGTCTAACTGTAGTAGGAGAGTAAATCCGTCTGTTCATTGTGTCGGTGACACAGCCATTTTTTAGGGTTCATCACACCGCATTCTCATCCGTCTAACTGTTATTGGAGGTTTAATCAGTCTGTTCATTGTGTTGGTAAAACCACGCAAATTTTTATTTTATTAATAACACAGAATTTTCATCTGTCTAACTGTAGTAGAAGAGTAAATTCGTCTGTTTATTGTGTCGGTGACCTATAGCCATTTTTTGGGGTGCAAAACACTTCTTTTGCACCTGTGACATGGAAATGGTTCGCCTGTCAGCCAATTTGGTTGGTGATCGTAAAAAAACTACGAGAGCATCAAATAAGTGACGCGGAAGTAGTGCTGCTGTTGTAAGTGGTGTTGGAGCTCCTTCTTCAGGGAGATGATGTTGTTGATCTGTCCCAGCTACGTGCCCAAATAAAACACCATCCTCGCAGGTACAGGCAGGCGACAGGACATTCTGCATCACTTTGTAGGCCCAAATACCGCTTTAAAAATGGTGAGGCCAAAACAAGTGGAGGCTGTAGCACATAGGATGGCTGACAGTGCCTCCAGTCCCTTCACATTGTCTTGCACCCGATCCACTGCTGAAAGTGCAGAGTTGGCATCCGTCTTCCACCTCACTCCCGTCTTATCACACAAACAGTTTAAGCCCCAAGTCTAGCAACAGTCACTTATGCTTTTTGATGACTTTGCTGGTGGGGTTTCCATGGGCCCTTAACCTAGGCCTGCCCCAGAAGTGGAAGAGATTGAGTGCACTGAATCCCAACCACTTATGTTTGAGGATAAGAACATGGGAGGAGCCTTGCTGCACGTCTTTGATGACGATGATGACAAAACACAGGTGTCAACTGCTGTAACTTTCTGCAATGTGCAGACCACCAAGGAGGGTAGGGGTGTGGAGTGGGTGGAAGATGATGAGGTACTAGACCTCACATGGCATCCAGGTCATGTCAGTGACATGTGCAGTTCAGACAAAGAGGTGGGGGAGCAGCACACGGGTACTATCCTGGGACAGGGGACCTTTAAGGTTTTCAAGGGTGATATCATAGGCACAAGGGTTACTATGGCGGCCTTGTTCCCAGGGTTGCCCGGCTGCAAGATTGTTCCCGTTACCCTCCTCGCACAAGGCACCATTAATTACACCAATGCCAGGGGTCAAGGATAACGTTTGCTTTAATGCAGGAACCAAGATGTTATACAGGTTACAGTCTCTCTGATACACAGCCAGGTTAAGATGGTATGGATACAGCGGTAGAGTAGAGTGGCTTGACAATGCGCTGTAGCTTTAAGAGCTTAGCTATAGGCTGACTTGAGATGATAGGAGTAGTAGTATAATAAGTAAGTACAGACCTGATCCAATAGATTAGTCCTTTCAGCTGAGCAAGGCACGGGTGACTAAAGAACTTTGAGCACTTGAAATACTTAGAGAATGATGCTGCCCTCGCACTCTGGCGACCAGGTGGAAGACTCATGAACCTTCTGGACGTGTAAGCCAGGGTAGAAATTATCCTGAGTGGGTGACCCTCAACTCCTCAGAGGTCAGACAGTAGGTTCTGGAACTTTATGTAGGTAGTCCTACTGAATACTTGATACTTGAAAGAACCTGTGATGATCCTTGCAGCTGTCTGGATACAGTCTGGATTAACTGTGCTAGTGATGACGATGGCTGAATAACTAGGCCTCAGGCCTGAATGGATGGCTGAAATATGCAGCAGATCTGTACTCTGCTCTCTGGTCTGTGACAGAACCAGAACTAACTGGAATATTCCAGCTCACTCCCTAGAGAAAAGGAGGGCGGAACTAGCTACATCCTCTGGTCCGTCATTGGCAGCTGACAGGTAGCAGAGGGGTCACATGGTCAAGCACACTCCATAACATACATGGCAGGAAAAGGAACCAATGAGAATACAGCAATACAAGGCAATGCAGACAATAATGTATAATGTGCAATACCAACTTTAGACACCAGATGGAAGAGTTTTGAGCTCACATACAGGGAAAACTAAGGAATGAGGGAGAGTTTCAGAATGCAGGTCTTTACCTTTAGACTGGAGAAAACTAAGGGATCTAGGAATACTGAAATACCTCCGACACCTGCACACATACCAGTCTGGGCCATTACAGGGGTCACGCACCCCAGCCAGTATGCCTGCTATTGTCCATCATGCCAAAAGACATAGCACACCAAAGCCAGCTCAAAGGAGTTCCCCAGCATGGCAGTTCTTCAGGCAATGTGCTGACGACAAGACACGGGTGGTTTGCACGCTAAACCTGAGCACCACCTTCATTACCTGGCGACTAACTGTAAAGCACAAGCTGCAGTGGAGAAGACACCTGACGAACCACAAAAGATCTGAGGCTCCTCCTGCTCCCTCTTCTGCTGCGGTCTCAGTCTCTCCCTCCCACTCTGGAGCGACAGGGGCACTTGGCTCCCGCAAAGAGAGCATGTGACGGCAAAACCACCACCATCACCAGTGTCACTGAGCATCTTCACGTCGTCCAATGGAAGCGTTCAGCTGTCCATCGCCCAAACACTGGAGAGAAAGAGGAAGTACCCCTTTCAGCATTCTCACCCTGCTGCTGTTCACCTGTCTGCACTGCAGCATAACTTCTGCCTTCCCACTCACCACCTCATATATGGTGTACCCACAAGGTGGAACTCCACCTTTCACATACTGGAGAGACTGTGTGAGCAGTAGCAGACGATAGTGGCTGGACGCGTGTGCCGTGTTGCACTGCTTCTAGTACTCCACCAACATGGCCAGTGCCGAAGTTGTCATTCTCAGTGTTACTATCCCACCTCTATGTCACCTTGAAAAAAACGCTTCAGCCGATGATGGATGAGGATGTGGCAAAGGAGAAAAAGGAGGAGAAACAGGAATCATTCCTACGGTTATCGGGCCAGTCATTCGGAGGGTGGGTTCCTGCACCAGCAGCGGCCAGGTACACAACTGACCAGCCAGGACACAGTTTTGGAGGATGAGGAGGAGGATCTGCGTTCACAGCAGGGTGGCACCCAAATCAGCTTGCAGGCATCACTGTAACATGGCTGGGGGGATACAGAGGACACAGATACACCTCCCTCCAAGGACAGCTTGCAGTTGTCTCTGGGCAGCCTGGCACACAGGAACAACTACATGCTGCAGTGCCTGCACAACGACCGCCAAGTGAGTTGCCCTCATTCTTTCCAGTGATGATTACTGGGTGGCCACCCTGCTGGATCCCCGCTGCAAGGACAACGTGCCATCCTTACTTCCGTCCCTGGAGCATGATTGGAAGATGCGCAAGTACAAGCGCACGCTGGTAGACATGCTACTGATGGCATTCCCACCTGACAGCGGTTCAGTGGAAGTATGAGGCGAAGATAGAGGAAGTCACCAATGCAGCTGGGGCACTGCCAGCACCTCAGAAGGGAGGGTTAGCATGGCCAAAATGTGGAAAAGCTTTACCAGCATGCCACAATATACAGCACTACCATCTGATATGGACCAGGAAGCAGTGTTTCAGCAATATGGTGGAACAGTACGTATGTACTGTTCTGTCTGTAATGTTGGCTACCTCCTCCACCTTTTCCATCTGCAGCGCCACATCCACCAGCAGTAGCAGCTGCAGACTGTAGCTTCAATAATACACAAACCAATATATGATTTTTCCATTTCTTATTATTTTTGTATTTTTACAACTATTCTACTGCAGACATTGTGAAACAAACATAAAAAATGTTCCATCAGTAAATATTTTTGAAGGAATTTTTCAATTTCCTGATTTCTCAGCCCATAGATGATGGGGTTAGCTAGTGGTGTAAAGACCGCATACGTGAGACCCACAGCCCTGTCATACCCTACAGAGTAACTTTTTGTAACACGTATATACATAAAACCAATGCTGCTGAAAAACATAGTAACAACAATAAGATGCGCTCCGCAGGTAGAGAAGGCTTTCTGCCGTCCATCTTTGGACTTAACCTTTAAGATAATGCATATTATCCTGACGTAAGAGAAAAGAATGAAAACAGAAGTCAGAAGGATACCAAAGATGCTGATGAAGAATTCAACCATTACATATAACTGAGTATTGGTGCATGCTAAAGAGATTAATGGGGGGAAGTCACAGAATACATTCTCAATACGGTTTAAACCACAAAATGGAAGGAGAGAAATTAAGATGGTTTCAATGACTGGGCTTAGAATCCCTCCAATGAAACAGGTGGCAACTAATTTGACAGAGAGGCCAGTAGTCATAATAGATGAGTATCTTAATGGCTTACAGATGGCCAAATATCGGTCATACGCCATAACTGTGAGGATATAGCACTCTGCTGCTCCAAGAGCATGAAGGAAATAGGCCTGCACAAGGCATCCATTGAAAGAGATCTTTTTCTCATCTTCCAATAGATCAGCTAACATTTTCGGAATTGTGATGGCCGTATAGCAGATTTCCAAACAAGATAAAGCTGCGATAAAGAAGTACATGGGGAAGTGTAGGGTGGACTCTCTGCAGATCACGAGCACTATTATGGCATTGCCAGAAATAATGAACAAGTAGATGATAAGAAGGAGAGCAAAAAGAAGAACATGGAAGCGTTGAAGGTTTGGGAATCCATGTAATACAATTTCATTAACTCTGCTACTATTAGAGATTCTTTCCATCTCTTCTTCATCTGTAATAAGGATGTATGTATGGGATGAAATTCCAGATATATGTAAGTCCATGTGAATCTGACCAATGTTAATACAGGATTCTGCAGAAAATGAAGGAACCTTGCAATTAGTTTTCATTAAACAATTCCTTCCACTGTGTATATAGACACTTATTGCAATGCCAGTAGTCCGTGTCCGCTGACATCTCTCCTCTCCATGTAGACACAACCACCAAAGTGCGGCTACCTTTTCCACTCCATGCTTTCTGAACACCTGTGGCCGCCCTACCTCCTGGTGTATGTTCCCCTATGGTTCTTAAAGGACAAATGCACATGAATCCTACATGGTCCCCAGCAAGTGGCTGTATTCTTTGATATATATAAGGAGTCTTCCCTTATGGGAAGGTACTTGAGCAAAAAGTTTCCAAGCTAGCCTGGTCCCTGCAAAGTTGTTTTGTGTCTTCTAAAATCCCATGCCTAACCTTTGCCTGTTTAATGTGCTGTTATTGTTCTGCCCATCCTGACCTCTGCCTGTCCATTGTATTCACCCCCTGCCGCCTGTCCTGACCTATTGCCTGTTTACCATAGTCAACAAACTCTGCCAGCCCTCACCTTGCCTTGACCACGATTTTGCCTATTCCTTTGGTACCACACACTGGTGTCTCTTTACCTGCATGGTTTAGCTGTCACAAAATTGAGGCTAAATGGAGGCTATTGTAAGAGGTATCAGCCTAAAGGTTCCCCTGCAGTGAAGACCAGATCTTTATTCAGGGGTGAAAAGGTGAAGACCTGGGGGCTACTTCAATAAAACTCTTAGGAGTAGCCATAAGTCAATTCTGTTCAGTGACACAGTGTGGTGACACTCACTACGTTATAATTATGCAGTCCTATGTCTCTCCATGGCAACAGTCAAAGAAACCCTGTATAGTAATGCATAGTCTTTCCTGCAGGCATCTTAAAGGGATTCTACAGGGCTTCAAGACTAATGGCCTGAATGAACTGATACAAACTAATAATTTTGAATCAGTTGGTACCCCATGACATGAAAATTAACGGGATTCATTGAAATATCCATTTCTATGTATTTGTAACTATAGATAACTCGAGTTTAATTAGGTTATCTGGCTGTCATTGCATTACATAGACAACCAATTGATTTTAATGGGAACTAAGAAAAGTTGCAGTTGTTCTTATTAAATTAATTTGAATAGACCTGTGTTGCAGTTCACCACCGGTGGTGGCCAGGGGTGGATTGGCCATAGTCCCTACATGGAAATTTCCCAGTGGGCTGATGCCCAGGGGGGCCACCCAAGCCTTCTGATGGTCGCAGACCAGGTACATAATGATCTGATGCTCAACAGCCACAGGTGCCCTCCTGAATTCAATTGTATTACCATCTCCTTGTTCTGCACTGTCGTATTTGATTCTGCTGTGGCGGTAGTTTGTGCTGCACTATGGTATTGCAGGCCCTTCCGTGTCCCTGCCTACTTGTATTAGAATTAATTATTTAAACTATTTACAAATGGATGATGATCTGCGTATTTTCTGTTCCCATAAGGGGTTGTGATTTTCATATTTTCTGTTTAGGCAATTTTATTGCTATAGTTTAGATAATTTTTTTAAAATAATTTTATCGTTTATTCCAGAAAAATAAAAATAAAAAAAGAATGTGATTTTGGTTGATATACTTCTAATACCAAACATGTAGCAGAATGAAACTTAAAGGAGAAAAATAAACGTACCGGATTGCTCATGTATTATGTGAGCTGTTTTGTTCACTATTTAAATAGATCCAGAGGTCCTGGGAATTTGTTCTCTATGGGAAACTGGTAATTGGCATTTAGAATTCTTTTTCTCTATTGTAAATATAAAATAATCTGATGTTTCCGGCTGAGCAGGAGGGATTTACCTTCAGCTCATCATTCACTTCAATAGTTGTCATCTGAATGCTCTTTCAGCTGACCATCGTTCATGATGGACGGCCTATACACATACATGTTCGGTTTGGCATGCTTTTTTCAAATCCACTCCCTTGAGAACAAATGATCGAGCATGTTGAAATTCAACTGCCTGATGCTGTTTTCCACTGACAACTGCTGAATGAATGATCGGCAAAAGTAGAAAAATTGGATGGAGACAGCACATCCTGAAGTGAAGATTTATTCCAGATGCAACGCTTCGGCTGTTAGAGCCTTTTTAAAGATGCTCAAAACGTTGCATCTGGACTAAATCTTCACTTGAGGACGTGCTGTCTCCATCCGATTTTTCTACTTTTGCTGATCATTTGATCCCTGTGAGGGAACTTACCACTCCCCGGGAGACGTGAACCCATTGCTCACCGAACCAGGTGTACTGTTCTCCCTTCTTTTTTTATCTGCTGATTGAATGTCAGACAAGAATTCCATATGCAAGAACTGATAGGCTTGTCATACCAAGGTCTAATATGTATGGCTGCCTTCAGCCAGGCTACTTAGATTCAGAGCTGGTGCAGGAAACTGAAATTTTAGCCCAGCTGAAGCAAAAACTTTCTATGCTCCAACTTTCTCATTGTATCAAATGGCCAGTGCACAATTTTGTAGATGACTGTACTTCTCAGCAATATTCTCAGCCTAAGATGGTCATTTTATAGATACCTTCTACAGACATCTATTAGTTGTTAATGTTGCTTTGACTCCATCTAGTGGTCACCCTGTAAATAGTTTTTAGTTAGTTAAAATGTAGTATAAGAAGTTTCTTATGCTAGCCACCATAGCTGCTACCTATGACCTTGCTGACATCATCATCTCAGCTCACAACAGCATTCATTTCCATCCTCTTCATCAGACTGACTGACTTCGTCATCCAGACTGAACGTGGCATTGCTGGTCAGTTTCATAGTGTTAGCCTGGCATTATAGAATGTATATTTATGTGCAATGATATGATATTTATTATGTATCCTGTATTTCAAGCTCATATTGTACTGTAATGTGTCATAGTATATTGCCAGGTGCTCATTCATTATAGTGAGTGCATTCCTGTCTTTCCCTTCTCAGATTCACATCTATCCTTACAATAAAAAATCAAGTTCAGGATGTTACTCCAGTGTGAATGAATTGTTAGGAGGGAGTTTAGCTGCCTGTGAATTTATGCTTCGCTCACACATAAGGAGGACAGAACAATATTTTATCTTTAGAATTTTTTTTCCAATAATAAAGGACTTGAGAGGAAAATTGTGTTGTTCTTTTTTTTTAACTCGGAATGTTTATTTTTTTATTTTTCAAAAACATTGATAACTTTTTATTTTATTAACTTCTGGCTTTGGTTCAAAAAACTGCCACAAAAACCTGTGGGGGGATTTATCAAAACTGGTGTAAAGGAAAACTGGCTTAGATGGCCATAGCAACCAATCAGATTCCACCTTTCATTTTACCAAGGAGCTCTCAAAAATCAAAAATAGTATATATGATTGGTTGCTATAAGCAACTAAGCCAGCCTTCCTGTACACCAGTTTTGATAAATCTCCCCCACGTGTGACAGCCTATTAGACCCTGCTTCTGGCAAGGTCTAATCGATTCCCTCAGCTGGCAGAACCAAAGGTCTCTGTCAACCACTTAGATGTCACAGTCGTCATTTACCTCAGCACCTAAGGGCATAAACTGGTGGGATCAGAACTAACTCCATTCCTGGCCTTTGAAGTAATGTATCAGCTGTATGTTACTTCATGTAATTGTAAGTCTAGTTGCTGAAGTCATTCACAATCTGGGAGTACAGTTACAGTATGTCCTTTAGCTGGAAGGGGTTAATACTGAAAACATCAGCAATATTTAGCTTTGTAGAAGGCCTCTTTGAGACAGCAATAGTCGGGGTTCATTTTAGTTTCCATGTTATCACTACAATACTCAGACCTCCTGCGAGTCTACGGAGGTAAAGTTAGGTTCCCAATGAACCTCATAATGTTCTAAGTTTGTATTGCGGCCATAATATATGTACTAATATGCATCTGCATTACAGGTGTTTAAAAACCAACCCAACTGATTTTTTCAATTGGTCTTTTTTAGAGATGAGCGAGTAGTGTTCGATCGAGCCGGTATTCAATCGAATACTACGCTATTCGGCATACTCGATTTCGATCGAGTATAACGGCGATGGCGCACTTAGAATTCGTTTCCCCTCCCACCTTCCCTGGCGCTCTTTTTCCACCAATCACCATGCAGGGGGGGTATGACAGGCCCGCGGAGCACGCTGGCAGCGCGAAAACGGCGTCTACATGGATTGGCTGGAAAAACCACGTGACCTCGAATATTAAAAACTCGGGTCTTCCTGCTCGTTCGCATATGCTGCGTGAACTTAGTCAGGGACAGAGGCTGGAGAAGGGAAAGATAGGTTTTAGCTGTTGTACAGGCAGGAGCGTGATTAAAAGCCCTTATCAGGGCTACTATAGTGCAGTACAGTGATAGCTTTACTACTATATACACTCTGCAGAGAATGGCTGCTGTATTCAGGGATAGCTGCTGGAGTAGGGACAGAGAGAGGCATTAGTGGTGTATTAGGTGCTCTGCTACATACCAAAGTATATTTGGCACTACTGTTCTGCGTTCTTTTTGGCTGCAAAACCCTGTTATATACCTAGTGTGTATATGCACCATCTGATCTTCTGGCAGTATACGGCTGTGTACATTTTTTTTTTTTTAAATACAGTTTCTTTGGCTCTAGTGTTCTGGGTTCTGTGTGCCTGCAATACCCTTTTTGTATACCAGGTGTAAATACCCACCGTCTGACCTGTTAGTACACGGCTGTGTACCTAGAAATATTTTTAAAAAAAGGCCTTTATTTGGCACCTGTATTGTGCGTTCTGCGTGCCTGCAAAACTCTTGTATATACGTGGTGTTAATACACACCGTCTGACCTTGTAGTACACGGCTGTGTACCTAGAAATATTTAAAAAAAAAGGCCTTTTATTTGGCACCTGTATTGTGCGTTCTGCGTGCCTGCAAAACTCTTGTATATACGTGGTGTTAATACACACCGTCTGACCTGGTAGTACACGGCTGTGTAACTAGAAACATTAAAAAAGCCTTTTATTTGGCACCTGTATTGTGCGTTCTGCGTGCCTGCAAAACTCTTGTATATACGTGGTGTTAATACACACCGTCTGACCTGGTAGTACACGGCTGTGTACCTAGAAATATTTTAAAAAAAGGCCTTTTATTTGGCACCTGTATTGTGCGTTCTGCGTGCCTGCAAAACTCTTGTATATACGTGGTGTTAATACACACCGTCTGACCTGGTAGTACACGGCTGTGTACCTAGAAATATTTAAAAAAAAGGCCTTTTATTTGGCACCTGTATTGTGCGTTCTGCGTGCCTGCAAAACTCTTGTATATACGTGGTGTTAATACACACCGTCTGACCTGGTAGTACACGGCTGTGTACCTAGAAATATTTAAAAAAAAGGCCTTTTATTTGGCACCTGTATTGTGCGTTCTGCGTGCCTGCAAAACTCTTGTATATACGTGGTGTTAATACACACCGTCTGACCTGGTAGTACACGGCTGTGTACCTAGAAATATTTTAAAAAAAGGCCTTTTATTTGGCACCTGTATTGTGCGTTCTGCGTGCCTGCAAAACTCTTGTATATACGTGGTGTTAATACACACCGTCTGACCTGGTAGTACACGGCTGTGTACCTAGAAATATTTAAAAAAAGGCCTTTTATTTGGCACCTGTATTGTGCGTTCTGCGTGCCTGCAAAACTCTTGTATATACGTGGTGTTAATACACACCGTCTGACCTGGTAGTACACGGCTGTGTACCTAGAAATATTAAAAAAAAGGCCTTTTATTTGGCACCTGTATTGTGCGTTCTGCGTGCCTGCAAAACTCTTGTATATACGTGGTGTTAATACACACCGTCTGACCTGGTAGTACACGGCTGTGTAACTAAAAATATTTAAAAAAAAGGCCTTTTATTTGGCACCTGTATTGTGCGTTCTGCGTGCCTGCAAAACTCTTGTATATACGTGGTGTTAATACACACCGTCTGACCTGGTAGTACACGGCTGTGTAACTAGAAATATTAAAAAAGCCTTTTATTTGGCACCTGTATTGTGCGTTCTGCGTGCCTGCAAAACTCTTGTATATACGTGGTGTTAATACACACCGTCTGACCTGGTAGTACACGGCTGTGTACCTAGAAATATTTAAAAAAAAGGCCTTTTATTTGGCACCTGTATTGTGCGTTCTGCGTGCCTGCAAAACTCTTGTATATACGTGGTGTTAATACACACCGTCTGACCTGGTAGTACACGGCTGTGTACCTAGAAATATTAAAAAAAAGGCCTTTTATTTGGCACCTGTATTGTGCGTTCTGCGTGCCTGCAAAACTCTTGTATATACGTGGTGTTAATACACACCGTCTGACCTGGTAGTACACGGCTGTGTAACTAGAAATATTAAAAAAGCCTTTTATTTGGCACCTGTATTGTGCGTTCTGCGTGCCTGCAAAACTCTTGTATATACGTGGTGTTAATACACACCGTCTGACCTGGTAGTACACGGCTGTGTACCTAGAAATATTTAAAAAAAAGGCCTTTTATTTGGCACCTGTATTGTGCGTTCTGCGTGCCTGCAAAACTCTTGTATATACGTGGTGTTAATACACACCGTCTGACCTGGTAGTACACGGCTGTGTACCTAGAAATATTTAAAAAAAAGGCCTTTTATTTGGCACCTGTATTGTGCGTTCTGCGTGCCTGCAAAACTCTTGTATATACGTGGTGTTAATACACACCGTCTGACCTGGTAGTACGCGGCTGTGTACCTAGAAATATTTAAAAAAAAGGCCTTTTATTTGGCACCTGTATTGTGCGTTCTGCGTGCCTGCAAAACTCTTGTATATATGTGGTGTTAATACACACCGTCTGACCTGGTAGTACACGGCTGTGTACCTAGAAATATTAAAAAAAGGCCTTTTATTTGGCACCTGTATTGTGCGTTCTGCATGCCTGCAAAACTCTTGTATATACGTGGTGTTAATACACACCGTCTGACCTGGTAGTACACGGCTGTGTACCTAGAAATATTTAAAAAAAAGGCCTTTTATTTGGCACCTGTATTGTGCGTTCTGCATGCCTGCAAAACACTTGTATATACGTGGTGTTAATACACACCGTCTGACCTGGTAGTACACGGCTGTGTACCTAGAAATATTAAAAAAAAGGCCTTTTATTTGGCACCTGTATTGTGCGTTCTGCGTGCCTGCAAAACTCTTGTATATACGTGGTGTTAATACACACCGTCTGACTTTGTAGTACACGGCTGTGTACCTAGAAATATTTAAAAAAAAGGCCTTTTATTTGGCACCTGTATTGTGCGTTCTGCGTGCCTGCAAAACTCTTGTATATACGTGGTGTTAATACACACCGTCTGACCTGGTAGTACACGGCTGTGTAACTAGAAATATTAAAAAAGCCTTTTATTTGGCACCTGTATTGTGCGTTCTGCGTGCCTGCAAAACTCTTGTATATACGTGGTGTTAATACACACCATCTGACCTGGTAGTATACGGCTGTGTATGCCAAATATTGTAACAAAAAAAAAAAATGCGGAGGGCTAGCGGAATCGGACGTGGACGTGGACGAGGACGGGGGCGCGGAAATGCTGTTGGGGGCCTTGTTGAAGCCAGTGGGGATACAATGCGTGCTGGTGAGGGGCAGCCAGGATTCCGCTCATCCAGAATCCCTGCCTTTATGGGACAGTTAAGCAGGGGGTGGGTTACACCGCTGTTGAGGCCTGAGCAGTGTGAACAGGTGGTGCAATGGATAGCCGATAGCGCTTCCACACAGTTGTCCACCAGCCAGTCATCCACACAGTCTCACTCTGACCCTCCTTCCTCCACACCTGGCCAACAGAGTCATCCCACCCTTGACCCCTCCCAGGAGCTCTTTTCGGGTCCTTTTTCAGATGTGCCGGAAGAATCCCTGGAGCTACCAGAGGAATTTTTTTGTAGTGATGCCCAACCACTTGAGTATTCGCCATCTCCTGCTGATGTGGACCCTGAACCAGCATCTGTTATCATGAGCGATGATGATGATGAGACGCAGTTGCCATCAAGGGAGGCTGTTGGAATGTCCAGTGGGCAGGAGGAGGAGCAGAGTGAGGAAGTGGAAGAGGAGGTGGTGGATGACGAAATGACCGACCCAACTTGGCCAGGGGTGATGTCCAGCGGGGAAAGCAGTGGAGAGGTGGTGGTCTGCGCAGCACCGAAAAAGGCAGCAAGAGGCAGAGGGATGTCCACAGGCAGAGGGATGTCCACAGGCAGAGGGATGTCCACAGGCAGAGGACAGTCCAGACAGAGAAGTGAGGCCACAGCCAGCAGGGCCGAAGCTGTTCCCGGCAGCAGGCAGTCGTGCGAAGCTCCCCCATCGAGGTCTCGTACTTCTGTGGTGTGGAGATTTTTTAATGTTTGTGCGGATGACAAACTGAGCGCGGTTTGCACACTCTGCCACTCAAAACTGAGTAGGGGCTCTGAGAAGAGCAATATGACCACCTCAGGCATGCGGCGTCACTTGGAAGTCAAGCACTGGGCTGAGTGGGAGAGAGCAAACGCAATACAACCTGCGCCAGGTCTTCCTGCCACTGCCTCTTCCCCTTTGTTGTGTGCTGCCACTGCGGTCCAGACCTCCAGCCAGGACACCTCCACATCTGCCTCTGCCTCGACTACTTTGGGGCCTTCTCCTGCTGCCTCCCCTTCCCCCGCATCTTCGCCTGCACCTTCACACTCCTCGTCCCATCAACTGTCCATCTCACAGGCGTTCGACCGCAGGCGGAAGTACGCCTCGAGTCACCCCCAAGCCTTAAACTGCCACATCTTCAAACTGCTGGCCCTGGAGATGTTGCCGTTTAAGCTTGTGGAGACGCAGGCCTTCCGCGACCTGATGGCGGCTGCCGCACCTCGCTATTCCATCCCCAGCCGCCACTACTTTTCCCGGAGTGCCATCCCCGCCCTGCACCAGCACATGTCGTGTAACATCAGGCGGGCCCTGAGGTACGCAGTCAGCGCAAAGGTCCACTTGACCACCGACTCGTGGACAAGCGCTTGCGGCCATACATCTCTTTGACGGCACACTGGGTGAATGTTGTGGAAGCGGGGACGGGGTCGCAAACAGACGGCCTACCTACCACGCCCGCCCAAGATTGCCAGCACGGGTTCTGATAAATCCCTCTCCTCTTCCTCCTCCTCCTCCTCCTCTGCCTTAACATCGCCCTCAGCCGCTAGCTGGAAGCGTTGCAGCACTGGCGCGGGGAGACGTCAGCAGGCGGTGCTTAAGCTCATCAGCTTGGGCGACAGGAAGCACAGTGCCCCAGAGGTGAGGGACGCCATATTGCAGCAGACGGAAATGTGGCTGTCGCCGCTGCAGCTAGGACCAGGCATGGTCGTGTGCGATAACGGCCGTAACCTGGTGGCGGCTCTGGAGCTTGCCGAACTCAATCACGTACCATGCCTGGCCCACGTTTTTAATCTGGTAGTCCAAAAATTTCTAAAGACTTACCCCAACCTGGCAGAGCTACTGGTGAAAGTGCGGTGCTTGTGCGCTCACTTTCAGGAGTCAACTGTAGCTGCTGCTAGCTTAAAAAAACTCCAGCAACGCCTCCATTTGCCTGAACATCGGCTGTTGTGCGACCTGCCGACTCGCTGGAATTCCACCTATTCCATGTTGGCCAGGGTGTGTGAGCAGCAGAGAGCATTGATGGAGTACCAGATTATGAATCCACGCGTGCCTCCAACTCAGCTCCCTCAGTTTGCCAACCACGAGTGGCCATGGATGGCAGACATATGTGATGTACTGCGTATCTTTGAGGAGTCCACCAAGAAGGTCAGCAGCGAGGACGCTATAGTGAGCGTAACCATCCCGCTCCTATGCGTCCTTAAAGAATCGCTCATCGCAATAAGGGAGAACGGATTGCACGCAGAGGAGACGGGGGTAGGAGGAGACGCAACGGAGCTACACAGTCAGACCACACTTTTGTCTGCTTCTCGGTGGCAGTTGCAGGAGGAGGAGGAGGATGAGGTGGAGGAGGACGACGTGGAGGTGGCTGTGGAAGAGGAGGAGGATGCTGGCGGCGAGGGTAGCAGTCAGGCTGTGTGCGTCCCATTGGTTCAGCGCGGATGGGGCGGAGAGGAGGAGGAAGAGGAGGAAATGGCAAGTGATCCTTCTGGTGGGGGCAGTGACGTCATGCCTATTCAGAGTCTGGCACACATGGCTGACTTCATGCTGGGCTGCTTTTCCCGGGACACACGTGTTGTCCGGATAGTGGAGAACAAACTGTACTGGGTCTTCGCACTCCTGGACCCCCGGTATAAAGATAACGTCTCCTCTTTTATTCCGGTAGAGGAGAGGACGAATCGATTGCTGGAATACCAGAGGGAACTCGTGCAGAACATGATGGAGATTTTCCCACCCACCATTGCTGGCGGCAGAGAGGAGAGGGTCTCCCAGAGTCCCACAACATCGATCAGGCCCACAGCCACCAGGGGAACACTCTCCAAGGTGTGGGACACGTTCATGGCACCCCCTCGTGCAACTTCCATCACTGCGGGGCCCGCTATCAGCAGGAGGGACAAGTATCGGCGGATGTTGCGGGAGTACCTGGCAGACCGTACCCCTGTCCTCCCCGATCCCTCGGCGTCCTACACTTACTGGGTCTCCAAGTTGGACACGTGGCTGGAACTGTCCCTGTACGCCTTGGAGGTGCTTGCCTGCCCTGCCGCCAGCGTGCTATCAGAAAGGGTGTTCAGCGCAGCCGGGGGCATTATAACCGATAAGCGCAGCCGCCTGTCAACCGACAGTGCCGACAGGCTGACGCTAATCAAAATGAACAGCAAGTGGATTGACCCGGACTTTGCTTCTCCAACAGTGGAAAGCAGCCAAAAGTGAAGTGCCATCTGTATGAAGTGCCATTTCCTCCTCCACCTCCTCCTCCTCCTCCTTAACCGCCGTAGAATTGCTCCGTTAAAAAAAATATATATATATATTTATGGCTCACCTCTTGGGCCTACAAGCAATTTTTATCATGGCTTACCTCTTGGGCCTACAAGCAATTTTTATCATGGCTCACCTCTTGGGCCTACAATCAATTTTTATCATGGCTCACCTCTTGGGCCTACAAGCAATTTTTATCATGGCTCACCTCTTGGGCCTACAAACAATTTTTAAGAGGTCTCACCTCTTGGGCCTACAAGCAATTTTTATCATGGCTCGCCTCTTGGGCCTACAAGCAATTTTTATCATGGCTCACCTCTTGGGCCTACAAACAATTTTTAAGAGGTCTCACCTCTTGGGCCTACAAGCAATTTTTATCATGGCTCACCTCTTGGGCCTACAAGCAATTTTTATCATGGCTCACCTCTTGGGCCTACAAACAATTTTTAAGAGGTCTCACCTCTTGGGCCTACAAGCAATTTTTATCATGGCTCACCTCTTGGGCCTACAAGCAATTTTTATCATGGCTCACCTCTTGGGCCTACAAGCAATTTTTATCATGGCTCACCTCTTGGGCCTACAATCAATTTTTATCATAGCTCACCTCTTGGGCCTGCAAGCAATTTTTATCATGGCTCACCTCTTGGGCCTACAAACAATTTTTAAGAGGTCTCACCTCTTGGGCCTACAAGCAATTTTTATCATGGCTCACCTCTTGGGCCTACAAGCAATTTTTATCATGGCTCACCTCTTGGGCCTACAAACAATTTTTAAGAGGTCTCACCTCTTGGGCCTACAAGCAATTTTTATCATGGCTCACCTCTTGGGCCTACAAGCAATTTTTATCATGGCTCACCTCTTGGGCCTACAAGCAATTTTTATCATGGCTCACCTCTTGGGCCTACAAACAATTTTTAAGAGGTCTCACCTCTTGGGCCTACAAACAATTTTTATTATGGCTCACCTCTTGGGCCTTAATACAATTTTTAAGAGGTCTCACCTCTTTGGCCTCCACTTAATTTTTTCGAGGGCTCACCTCTTGGGCCTCCATATAATTTTTTCGAGGGCTCACCTCAAGCTAACTTTGCGCACTCATTAAAATATTTTCACAACAAGGACCTAAGAGCCCTCGATGGGAGAGCTTTGTGTGGGGGCCTGTTATAGGGAAGAGATGCGGCCCTGCGGGCTCTAGCCTGCCTTCTCCATGAGACTCTGGCCAGCCCACGGCCTCTTCCTGCCTTTTGCGGTCCTACGCATCCCTCAACATCCCCACTGCTTTACCTGCTAGACATGACACTGGGCCAGGTCGGGTCACTGACTTCGTCATACTCAACCACCTCCTCTTACACTGCCTCACTTTGCTCCTCCTCCGGCCCACCCGACATACCAACAGCCTCCCTTGCTGGCAACTGTGTCTCATCATCGTCCCTAATCAGTTTACACTTTAGTGCCCGTTCCACACCACCATCAGCTAGAGATGGAGCTTGCTCCAGTGTTTGGGCATCAGAACAAACAAAATCCTCAGATAGCTCCTGCGATTCTTGCAGGACTGGCGAGGAGTCAAAATCAGGTAAGGGACCTGAGAAGAGCTCCTGGGAGTGGGCATGGGTGGGAACACTGGGTTGATAACATTGGGCAGGGTGGGAGGAAGGAGGGTCAGAGTGAGGTCCCTGCAGTTTCTGCAGGCTATCGACGAGACTGGACTTTGTGGACTTGACTGGCTGGTGGACAGATTTAACAAATCTAGAAGGAGAAGGAGGGGTTTGCCGAGCTGTCTGTAAGGGTTGCGGAAATCCTGACAGAACCAAGGCCCAAAACTTGGGTGGGGGTAGCAGGTTTGCCCGTCCCCGCCTCCACAACATTCACCCAGTGTGCTGTCAGGGAGATGTAGCATCCCCGGCCTCAAACGCTTGTCCAAGTGTTGGTGGTCAAATGGCCTTTTGCAGTAACCGTGTTACTCGGGCGTGGATGATGTTTTGGGACATGTGCTAGGGCAAGGCAGGGATGGCACAGAGGGAAAAATAGTGATGGCTAGGGACAGGATACTGATGGATGGCAGCCCCCATCAGGTTGCAGAAAGCTTTCATTTCTACAAGCCTAAATGGCAACATCTCAAACGCCAACAATTTGGGCATTTTAAGGCTTCTGCATGTGTTTGAGTTGTTTTTACATTTTAAAGAAGACATGTCTGACCACATCTCACACACACACACAATGACAATTAGGGGTGGGGTCTATTTGCTTTCCCCCTTGCCTATGCCATCTGTGGTTGTCATAGGCAACGTGATTTTAAGGGGTGCAGAATTTTTTCTTCTTTTTTGTACAGTTTGGCTTGGGGTCCATGGCAATGTAGAGGAAAGAAGGTTTCCTTGTATTGTCTCACTTTACATAGAAGTTATATTGTGTTTGGAATGTATTGTTGAGAGGCTGTGATAGTGGCGTAATAGTGCGACTTGGGCGCATTATATGCACCCAGACATGCTTCCCCTGCTGTCCCAGTTGCATTCCAGCAGTGTTGGCATCCTTTTCTGAGGTTTCAGGGTGGACTTGGTGACCTCCAAGTGGTCGAATTGAGATTTCCAAGTGGCGAGCATTTTTTTCCCATAGACTTTAATGGGATTCGATATTGGGTCGAATAGTCGAATATCGCGGTCTATTCGAATAGAATTTCGAACTTTCGAATATTTCACTACTCGCTCATCTCTAGTCTTTTTTTTAAAAAATATCAGCAATTTTTGTGCTTCAGGTGTGTTTGCACTCTGTCACTTTCTGTTTTATACTGAGTCTTATCAGTTGACATCTTGCTCTGCAGTCCTTATCTCTGAGCTCCTGACAGTTCATAAATAGTAAATGCAGACCGCCCTGTTTGGGTTTGTACTGAACATTACTGTGTCCGGGTACCTGAACACAGACATTGGTGCGAAAGTCAGTGTTCGTGTTTGTTGTTCGGAGTTAAAATAAAGTTTGTTGAAAGACTGCTGCACAGCCAATCAACAAGTGTTTAAGCTGTGGGCACTTGGAAGACATCACAGTCATTCCTAATATAGGCATGGCTGTGTTAGACTTTTATTTTGTTTAATAAGTCTGTGGGTGATCTGTAGGCATTTAAGATGGTGCGATACAACACCTTTGCACCAGTGACACAGAAATACAATACAGTACCTAACCGTGCTTTTCAGTCTGTGGATGACCTGTAGTCATTTTTGGTCGGTGCAATACTACTCCTTGGAACCAGTGACACAGAAATACAATAGTTAATCCATCTGCTAATTGTATTGGTGACACTAGCTTTTTTTGGTGCAAAACCCTTCAATTGCCCCTGTGACATGGAAATACAATAGTTAATCCATCAGTTAATTGTGTCAGTGACACATAGCAATTTTTTGGTGCAAAATACTTCAATCGCCCCTGTGACATGGAAACACAGGAGTTAATCCGTCTGTACATTGTGTCAGTGACACATGGCTATTTTTTAAGTGCAAAACCCTTCAATTGCCCCTGTGACACAGAAATACAATTGTTAATCAGTCTGTTAATTGTATCGCTGACACATAGCCATTTTTTGGGTGCAAAACACTTAAATTGCCCATGTGACATGGAAATACAATAGTTAATCAGTCTGTTAATTGTGTTGGTGACACTAAGCAATTTTTTTATTAATACCACATTTTTATTCGTCTAACTGTAGTAGGAGAATAAATTAGTCTGTTTATTGCATCGGCGAGACTAAGCAATTTTTTTTATAAAGAACACTGAATTTTCATCCATCTAACTGTAGTAGAAAAGTAAATTTGTCTGTTCATTGTGTCGGGGACCTATAGCCATTTTTTAGGATGCAGAACATTTCTTTGACACGGAAATACAATTGTTTGTCTGTCAGCCAGTTTGGTTGGTGACCGTAAAAAGATGAGGAGAGCATAAAATAAGGGACGCGGCCTTAGACGTGGTGCTGCTGGTGTTAGTGTTGTTGGAGCTCCTGCTGTAGGGAGAGGACATTGTCGATTTGTTCCAGCTACAGGCCCAAATAAGACACCTTCCTCTGGTGCACGCAGATGACAGGACATTCTGTGTCATTTTGTAGTCCAGAATACTGCTGTAAGAATGGTGAGGCCAGAATAAGTAGAGACGGTAGTACATTGGATGGCTGACAGTGCCTCCAGTTGTTTCACATTGTTCTGCACCCAGTCTACTGCTGAAAGTAGAGAGTTGGCACCAGCAGCCCATGGGCATCTGTCTTCCACTTGAATCCCTTGCTCATCACCCAAGCAGTCTGAGCCCCAAGTCATGCAGCAAACATTTATGCTTTTTGATGACTTTGCTGGCGGGGTTTACGTGAGCCATTCATCTAGCCCTGCCCCAGAAGTGGAAGAGATTGAGTGCACTGATGCCCAACCACTTATGTTTGAGGATGAGGACATGGGAGGACCACCACAGTACATCTCTGATGATGAAACACAGGTGTCAACTGATGCTGCTTTCTGCAGTGTGCAGACCGGCAAGGAGGGCAGGGGTGTGGAGTGGGTGGAAGATGATGTGGAGGATGATGGGGTCCTAGACCTCACATGGCATCCAGGTCATGCTAATGACGTGTGCAGTTCAGGGGAAGAGGTTGGGGTCGCGCAACTCCAGCCGCACAGCAATAGAGGGAGCAGGGTACAAAAACAGATCAGCTGGCCCCCAGTCAGTATGCCTGCTACTGTCCACCGTGCCAAGGAACATAGTGCACCAAAGCCAGCTTAAAGGAATTCCCTGGCATGGCAGTTCTTCAGGCAATGTGCTGACGACAAAACGTAAGGCATAAATATTCTAAACCTGAGCACCACCTGCACGATCTGGCATCTAACTGCAAAGCACAAGCTGTAGTGGAGTAGACACCTGAAGAGCCACAATCTCAGGCTTCTCCTGCTCCCTCTTCTGCTGTGGTCTCGGCCTCCTCCTCCCCCTCTGAAGCGACAGGGCTACCTGACACCCCACAAGGAGAGGATGTGACAGAGAAAGTGGGGGGAAAAATCAGGTGTGCGCTGCGCAACGCCATCCCCTGACTCCGACTCCGACTCCCAATCCGACTCCCTCATACATGGTGCATGTTTAAGTGATAACTTTAAACAAACTTTGCATAAATCAATAGTACAGATATGTCATGACAAAAAGAGTTTGTAATATATGTGTTACTAGATATCTTTACTCTGAACTTTCAGTATCAGGAGGTTGTGATCTCTAAGGCTACTTTCACACCTGCGGCGCGGGGCAACGGCAGACAGACCGCCTCTCAGCTGTTCATCCACCGGAACAGCCCGCCGGAGCCCCGCTCCGCAGGTGTGAAAGGGGCCTAACACAATTACAGGTAAAGCCATCCTTCTCAGTCCTCAACCCATTTTGCTTACTGAGGTCACTCCTGCTCTCAGCCAATCAGATAACAGTCTTTCTGGTCTGCAGGTTACCATAGAAACCTGTGTACAGTGAGAGACCTGCTGAATTGTCTATAGTTCATGACTAAAGTAAAATCTACTGACCACTGTATTTAGAAAATGTTATCTTTTAACTGCCCCTTTATGTAGAAAGCTTATCTTTGTAACTTGTGAGAAAACCCCTTTAATCCTGTTTTCTCTAGTAGATCTGAGATGAGTGCAGCCATTCCTTCCCAGTGCCTTTTTCCTCTGATCTGTAGTGGAGGAGCTTCACTTCTGAGCATCTACATAAAGGGCAGCACACAGTCATCTCAACTAAAAGCCTAGACCCTTAGATCAGGAATAGAACAGACATTTATAGGACATTTCATCATGTTCCTAAGTTCTTATGAAAATATATTCAGCACATACTGCACTGAACTAAATGTACCAATTTATTATATATTTTAGGAGCCGGAGTCGGTCCATTTCATACTGACTCCAACTCCACGACTCCGACTCCACAGCCCTGGCGGCTAGGCCCAAGAAAGTGGCTTGCAACACCTCGTACCGCCACCGAGGATTGATGGACATTTCTCGGTGCCTCCTGTTGCCTCCTACTCCGCTTCCTCCTCCTGTTCCTCCTCTACTGCCTTCTCATCACATCAGAGCAACACCTCCACCACTAACTTCAGCACAGTCAGGGGGAAACTACAGCAGGCTTCTCTGAAACTTATCGGTTTGGGGAAAAAAACACAGCTCAGGAGCTGTGGGCATGGAAGAACAGACCGATGAGTGGTTGGTGCCGCTGAGAATCAAGCCTGGCCTGGTGGTGTGTGATAACAGGTGAAATTTCAGACCAACTCTGGGCCTAGCTGTTTTGATGCACATCCCTTGCCTGGTGCTTGTGCTGATCTTAGTAGTGCAGTGATTCCTGAAAAATGCTGCTGAAAGTGAGGGCCATCTGAGCGTTCTGACCCTGACGCTGCTTGCATGTCTGCCCTGAAGCGTAACTTCTGCCTTCCTGCTCACCACCTCATATGCAACATACCTAGCACTACTATGCCACTTCTATGTATCCTTGAAAAAAATGCTTCAGGCGATGATGGATGAGGATGTGACACAAGAGGAAGAGGAGGAGGAACAGGGATCATTCCCATGGTTATCAGGCCAGTTATTCACAGTTGGCTTGGAGGGTGGGTTCCTGCACCAACAGCGGCCAGGTATACAACTGACCAGCCATGGCACAGTTTTGGGGGTTAAGGAGGATAAGGAGGAGGATCCACGTTCACAGCAAATTGGCACCCAAATCAGCTTGCAGGCATCACTGGAGCGTGGCTGGGGGCATATAGAGGACACAGAATGGGGCAATGGGGCACGTACTGGCTGATGGGTCTGCCCCATTCAACTTCTGGGTCTCCAAATTGGGCACATGTCCTGAGCTAGCCTTTTACACCTTGGAAGTGCTGGCCTGAACTGCGGCAGGTGTATTGTCCAAATGTGTGTTTAGCACGGTGGGGGGGGGATGATCACAGACAAGCGCATCCACCTGTCCACAGCCAACGTCGACAAGCTTATGTTCATTAAAATGAACCAGGCATGGATCCCACAGGACTTGTCCATCCTTCGGGCAGAGCAGAGAGGCATACCAGCCGCATCCAGCCATTGTTATATTTCAGCACACTTTGTGCATTCTCTTTGCCATTTCCCAATGTTTGGGGGCCTACATTATTTAAAAAAAAAAAAATGTTAGCTACCTTCTCCACCTCTTCCGCCTGCAGCGCCACATCTGCCTCCTCCTCCACTTCCTGGCTCAAAATTATTATGTCTTAGATTGTCAGAGTAGAGAAGTATATCGGCCATACCCCAAAAAATGGTCACACACAGAACTAACAGACACATTTAACAAAAAACATAACAAAACAGAAACAGTGTTGGCTTCTTCCACCACCTCCTCTTCCACCTAGACCACCACGTCCACAGCCTCCTCAACTTCCTACTCCACTTGGACCTCCCCCTCCTGGTTCAAGATTGTTATTTTTTATATGTATTTTATGTTATTTTCAGTCTTTTCCCTATAAATATTTGTTTGCAGAGCAATTGTACTGCTCTTACCCCCCTTTTTGGATTCTTTTGCAGCCCTGCAGCCTTTTCTATTACTTTTTTACAGCCATATTTCAGCCCCAAAGTTTGGGTCCCCATTAACTTCAATGGGGTTCGGTGTCAGCATCCACCGGTCCGATCATCACTATTCATAAACACTAATTATAGATAAATTTGCCAAACTGATAAAAAAAATATGGTGTAACGGCACAACGCTTGTTCTGACTCAATATACTGAAAATGTTGTGCTCAATGGCTCCATGTTGCAATGGCAGTCTGTATTTAACTGTGTACTTACTTCAGACTCTCATCAGACAGCGATCAACTTAACGGCTCAGGCATGAGTGAAGAATCCAGAAGAATATATTCCAAGCTGAAATCTTGTAGTTATGCATCAAAATGGTAGGTGAAAAGATGATAATTTGGCAGAGTTGAGTAGCACATGAACACCAGTGCAGATATAACATAAAATGGCTACTACTGGCAAGAAGGAGGGAGGGGCTGCAAGAATAGGGCAACATACAGGGAAACAAGAGGTACAAACTTATGCAACAATGCAAATCAAAGATTACACTAATGGTTATGAACGATGAATACATGGGACATGACAACGCTCATTTCTTTTTTTTAAAAAAGTGTGTTTTTGTAATCACGAGGAATACAATTATTTATTAAAACTGACACATCAGGATCTGGCTATGTCTGTCCTGTAGCCAAATGAAGTTTTATTGCTCTAATCCATCTAAAACGAAATAACTCTGCAACTAGATTTAAAAAAATATATACGGTATGTATTTACATGGTAACAGTATACAAATAAATGACGAGTAGTCAGTGCATTCAAGGCGTGCAATTTTATTCCCTTCCATCTGTCCTTAAAAGGGTTTCCTGCCATTTATATTGATGACCTATCGTCAGGATAGTTCATCAATATCTGATCAGTGGGGGTCTGACATCCGGCACCCCTGCCGATCATATCCATATGAGCACTGCTTACTGTTCATTACACTGCCCATTGTCTCGGCAGGTACAGCGGAGCAGTGTAACTACAAGTATTTGTAATTACACTATGCCACCGTTGCAAAGGAGACGACGCGCAGTGTAATGAAGAGGAAGTAGCACTCACATGGAGTGCTGCCTAATCTTCAAACAGTTGATCAGCAGGGGTGCCAGGTTTCAGCCGATATTGATGCCCTATCCTGATGATAGAATCCAATCTAAGTTGCAGTAGCAGATGCAGACTGTAGCTTCAGTAAAACACAAACCAATATATAATTTTCCATTTCTTATTATTTTTGTATTTTTACAACTATTACCGCAGACAAAAATGTTCCATCAGTAAATATTTATGAAGGAATTTTTTTATTTCCTGATTTCTCAGCCCATAGATGATGGGGTTAGCTAGTGGTGTAAAGACCGCATAGGTGAGACCCACAGCCCTGTCATACCCTACAGAGTAACTTTTTGTAACACGTATATACATAAAACCAATGCTACTGAAAAACATAGTAACAACAATAAGATGCGCTCCGCAGGTAGAAAAGGCTTTCTGCCGTCCATCTTTGGACTTAACCTTTAAGATAATGCATATTATCCTGATGTAAGAGAAAAGAATGAAAGCCGAAGTCAGGAGGATAATAAGGGAGCTGATGATGAATTCGACCATTATGTATAACTGAGTATCGGTGCATGCTAAAGAGATTAATGGGGGGAAGTCACAGAATACATTCTCAATACGGTTTAAACCACAAAATGGAAGGAGAGAAATTAAGATGGTTTCAACAACTGGGCTTAGAATCCCTCCAATGAAACAGGTGGCAACTAATTTGACATAGAGGCCAGTAGTCATAATAGATGAGTATCTTAATGGCTTACAGATGGCCAAATATCGGTCATACGCCATAACCGTGAGGATATAGCACTCTGCTGCTCCAAGAGCATGAAGGAAATAGGCCTGCACAAGGCATCCATTGAAAGAGATCTTTTTCTCGTCTTCCAAGAGATCAGCCAACATTTTTGGAATTGTGATGGCCGTATAGCAAATTTCCAAACACGATAAAGCTGAGATGAAGAAGTACATGGGGGAGTGTAGGGCGGACTCTCTGCAGATCACAAGCACTATTATGGCATTGCCAGAAATAATGAACAAGTAAATGATAAGAAGGAGAGCAAAAAGAAGAACATGGAAGCGTTGAAGGTTTGGAAATCCATGTAACACAATTTCATTAACTCTGCTACTATTAGAGATTCTTTCCATCTCTTTTTCATCTGTAATAAGGATTTATGGGATGAAATTCCAGATATATGTAAGTCCATGCAAATCTGACCAATGTTAATACAGAATTCTGCAGAAAATGGAGGAACCATTAGTTTTGATTCCTTCCACTGTGTACATAATCACCTATTGTAATGCCGGAAGTCCGTACCTGCTGGCATCTCTCCTCTCCCTGCAGGCACAACCACCAGATTGCGACTACCTTTACCTCTCCATGTTTTCTGACCACCTGTGGCCGCCCTACCTCCTGTTTCCTCGTGTGTGTTCCCTCATGGTGTGCCCACTCTCCCAGGCTCTTAAAGGACAAATGTGCATGAAGCCTTCTGTTATGGGGAGGTACCTGAGCAATAAGCTAGCCTGGTCCCTGCATAGTTGTTTTGTGTCTTCTGAAGTCCCATGCCAGAACGTTGCCTGTTTAATGTCCTGTTCTTGTTCTGCCCATCCTGACCTCTGCTTGTCCATTGTATTGAACCCCTGCCACCTGCCCTGACCTATTGCCTGTTTACCATATTGAACAAACTCTACCAGCCCTGACCTTGGCTTGTCCACTGACCACAATTTTGCCTATTCCCTTTGTACCACATACTGGTGTCTCTTGATCTGCTTGGTTTAGCTGTCACTGAATGGAGACTATTCTAAGAGGTAGCAGCCTGATGGTTCCCCTGCAGTGAAGACCAGATCCCTATACAGGGGTGAAATGGTGAAGACCTGGGGGCTACTTCAATAAAACCCTTAGGACTAGCCTTAAGTTAATTTTAATTCTGTTCAGTGATACAGTGGGTCATCACCTGCTACGTTACACCTATGCTGTCCTATGTCTCTCCATGGTAACAGGCAAGAACGAAACTCTGTGTAGTAAACCCTGCATAGTCTTTCCTACAGACATAGTAAAGGGATTCTACAGGACTTCAACACTAATTACCTAAATGAACTGATACAAACTAATAATTTTGAATCAGTTGGTACCCCATGATGTGAAAATTAATGGGAATTATCAAAATATCGCTTTCTATGTATTTGTAACAATGTGAAACTTAAGCTTAATTAGATTATCTGGCTCATAAAAACATTTTTTTCAGAGAGAGAAATCATCTGAATCAAATGAGTATCCCTCATTCTGGAGGGCTCTCCCTGCATTACATAGGGGCACAGAGCTTAGACCCCACAAATCATTAAAAGATGGAAATACCACTAGATTGCTGTGACATTTACGGTGGGGATATTATGCTACACTTACTGTCATAGTCAGCAGTAACCTTTTTAGCAATTTGTGCTACTTTGACTCTTCTGTGGGATCAGACCAAGTGGACTAGACTTCACCACATGCACATCAATGAGTCTTGTGCACCCATAGCCCTCAAGCCAATTCACCAGTTGTTCATCCTTGGACAACTTTGGCAGGTAGAAATCACTGTATAGTGGGAACTTCCCACAAGACCTACCACTTTGTATATGCTTTCACTAAGGAGCCCAGCTATCACAATTTGGTCAAAGTCAATAAGATCCTCACTCTTGCCTATTTTTTCTGTTTCCAACACATCAACTTCAAGAACTTGCTGCCTAATATATCCCACTCCTTGACAGCTTCCTTTGTAACAAGGTAATCTCACCTATCACCAGGCAGCCTGCTATTTTACTGCAAATTGGCACATTCTTGTGAGTAAAACTGCTGTTTACCTACAAAATTTTGTAGCCATTGGAAATATGAAAAGCACATGGTAGCACAGTTTTCGGCCTTCCCTATATGCACACTGCACTGTGTTATGTTTGTGTTATGGCTGATCAGCGAATATAATATAGAATTATTTATTTGAACTACAAATGGTTGATGAACTGCCTATTCTCAGTATAGGCCAATTTCTGATATAGTTTACATACTTTTGTTAAATAATTTTATTGTTTATTCAACATATTAAAAAAAAAATGTGACCAAACATGTAGTACAATAAAACTTAAAGGAGAAAAAACTTACCTGATCGCTCATGGATTATGTGAGCTGTTTTCTATACTATTTAAATAGATCCTGATGTCCTGGGAATTTGTTCTCTATGGGAAACTGCTAATTGGCATTTAGAATTCTTTTTCTCTATTGTAAATATTAGATAATCTAATGTTTTAGTGATATTAACTGCCTGAAAAGAGTACGTTAAAAAAACACTTTATTTGAAGATAAATTAAAAATATTTATGGCTCTCCACCATGTTTCACAAGTCCGGCTAACAACAGTTAGTTGTTTTAGTGGGCTGAGCTGGAGGAATTTGCCTTCATCCGATCATTTGAATAGTCTGACCGTCATTCTTAAAGGAGTTGTGTCACTTCCGCAAATAGTATTTATTATGTAGTGAAAGTTAATACAAGGCACTTACTAATGTATTGTTATTATCCATATTGCCTGGCTGGATTCATTTTTCCATCACATGATACACTGCTTGTATCCAGGGGTTATGACCACCCTGCAATCCATCAGCGGTGGTTGTGTTTGCACACTATAAAAAAAAAGCGCCAGCCTATGTATGTGCACTCCCATGGTCCCGGTCACCAGAGAGGACAGCACTTTTTTCTATAGTGTGCAAGCACAGCCACCACTGATGGATTGCAACCATGGAAATGAGCAGAGTATAATGTGATGGAAAAATGGATCCAGCCAGCAAAGGAGGCAACATGGACAATAACAATATATTAGTAAGTGTATTAACTTCCTCTACATGATAAAGGCCATTGCTGAACTGAGACAACCCCTTTAATGGACGGCCTATACACATGAATGTTCGGTCTGGCATGCATTTTCAGATCCAGTTCATTGACAACAAATGATCATGCATGTTGAAATTCAACTACCTGATGCTGTTTTCCACTGACATCTGCTGAATGAATCTCAGCCAAGAATTCCATATGCAAGAAATAATTGGCTTGTTCCACCAAACTCTAATATGTATGGCTGCCTTCAACCAGGATACTTAGATACAGAGCTGAGGCAGGAAACTGAAATTTTAGCCCAGCTAAAGCAAAAACTTTCTATGCTCCAACTTTCTCATTGTATCAAATTGTCAGTGGACAATTTTGTAGATGACTGTACTTCTCAGCAATATTAGTACACAGATATATATATAGAAATCTAATACACAATTGGGTGGAATCTCCCATGATCTACCTCTTCAATCAATCTGTCAATCAGCCATTCAAAAGACATGGACACATGGTGCCTGATTTGAGGATGGTGATTGCAAAGACCCATAGAGAGAGGAGGCACAGCTCATGTATGCCTTATGAAACCTGCATAGGGCTTCCCCTCTCTACAAATACAAGGATTAGAAAGGAGAAATAATGCCAAAGGTCCTCCAGTCTCATGATAAGGGGAGTGGTGGCTCTGGACAGCATCTAAAGAAGGTCCTCATTTTAGTTCTTGCTTTCCTCGAGAGTACTGTTCATATCTTGATAGACTTCTAGGCAGTTTAACAAGGGACATGTTTCTTTGTATGCAATAATATTTTGGTATTAGGTCATAGTGAAGAGTGGGTAAAGTCCCAGTTTGGTCTTGTATTTAAAGTATATAACATTATTGGATGTTCATTACGTCTCAATAACCTGTATCAATAGTTCTTTATTGCAGAATAAGTTTGTATTATCTGCATCATTCACCACCAATAGGTCAGGACAGGTATTTGACCATATTCTGGTACCTCTTCCTCTCATTTTTAAATCACATACATGTACAGAGTTGTCCAACTTTTTCTTGACCTTCATCCAAGGATACCTATATCCAGCTTATCCATAAAAGATGATACAAGAAATCACCATAGCCATTTTATTATAATTTCAAAGTCTCAAATTTCTGCTCAGTTGCAGAGTTTGAAATAATTTTGGCCCACAAACGCTTTAAAGCCAACCTGATCTCCTTGTTCCTCAGGCTATAAATGAAAGGATTTAATATAGGGGTAAGGACTGAATAAATAACAGCTAGAACCCTGTCATAATACAAAGAGTAACTCTTGGTAAGCCGGACATACATGAACACAATACAGGTGAAAAACAAGAGCACTACAGTCAGGTGGGCCACACAGGTGGAGAATGCCTTAATTCGCCCAGTGGAGGTCCTTATTTTGAGGATAGTTATAATTATCCTAATATAGGAAATCATTATAAAAGTGAATGTCACTAAGATAATAAAGCTATTGATGACAAAATCTGCAAGAACATTAATGTAAGTGTCAGTGCAAGCCAAACTGAGCAATGGTGGGAAGTCACAGAAGATATGCTGAATTTCATTGCTCCCACAGAAGGGCAATCGGGAAATAAGGATGACTTCAGTAATGGGGCACAGAAAACCCAGACTAAAGCAGGCGACTACTAACTTTAAAGTCATTCTGGAGTTCATGATGGAAGGGTAATACAGTGGACGGCAAATTGCCAAATAACGGTCATAGGCCATAGTAGTGAGGAGATAGCACTCACTAGCTCCAAGAGAATGGAAGAAATAGGTCTGCAATAGACAGCTATTAAAATGTATACTCTTTCGTGGTACCAGGAGATTGATTAACATCTTTGGGATGGTAACCGCCGTGTACCATATTTCTAGGAAGGATAAAATACTGATAAAAAAGTACATAGGTGTATGTAGACGTGAGTCCAGCCGCACAAGAACAAATATAATTACATTACCAGCAATGGTAAGAATGTAAACAAGAAGTAGACAGGCGAAGAGCAACGGTCCATATCCATAGAGTGTGGGGAATCCTACAAGAATGAATTCAGTGACAGTAGTATTCCATCGTTCCATCGTGTGACCTGGAATGGAAATGATTCTCCTTATAAATTCAGATAAATCCTATCATTGCTCGTTGACCTTGAGCTTAAAAGCCAGTTAGGTTACAATTAAGGTCAGTGGCCTTACCAACTTGCAATTGGTAATCTAAAGGAGGTTGTGTTGAGCATTAGGGCTCATTGACACAGCCATTGCCACAATTTGTGGCCCCCAATGCCCAGGCACCATCTTGCCATGACAGATCCAGATAGTGTGATGGCCCCATAATTATCTCCCACAGAGTAGTGATACCCCCTTAGGTTCTCTCACACAGTTTAATGCCCTATAAGTGGTCCCCATATGTGGTTCCCCATAAAGGGTGATGCCTCCATAGTACAAATTGAATACTCACCTACCCATGTTGCCGCAACAAACAGAGAGGATCAGGTTTAATTAATATACTCTCTCTGAACATTAAGGGATTTCACTACTCGTTTAAATGTTCCTCTCTTTGGTCAGAAGCTTATAGCGGTAAAGGAAATATGCACTGAGCCGCAGGGGAGGAGAACAGAGGAAGAATAAAGGAGTGACAGTAGCAACAATGGTAGTAGTAGTACTCACTGACTTTGTCGCTCCCCTGGTCCCTTCGGGGCACACCCTTATTCTGGGGTTAATCTGCCTGATGATGGTTGAGGTGTTCTTGATGTTGAAGATTTTGGGGTGCGAGGCAGGGTCTCTTGGTGAAGCTGTGGATGTTGGTGCAGTGTAGAGGTACAGGAAGCAATGATGAGGCATTTGTGTAGCAGAACAGTTCTTTAGGCCCCTTTCACACAGACGAGATTTACGCGCGGGTGCAATGCGTGATGCGAACGCATTGCACCCGCACTGAATCCTGACTCATTCATTTCAATGGGTCTTTTCACATGAGCGATGTTTTTCACACATCAGTTCGCCGTTGTGTGAAAATCACAGCATGTTCTATATTCTGCGTTTTTCACGCAGCCCTGGCCCCATTGAAGTGAATGCAAGTGCGGATGCAAAGCGTGATTCACTGATGGTTGCTAAGAGATGTTGTTTGTAAACATTCAGTTTTTTATCACGCGCGTGAAAAACACATAAAAAAACGCATTGCACCCGCGCGGAAAAAACTGAACGAACGTACGCAATCGCAGTCAAAACTGACTGCGATTGTGTGCGGATTGGTGCGAGTTTTCCGGAACGCACCCTGAACGCATCCAGACTGAATCAGTGACGCTCGTGTGAAAGAGGCCTTACTGAAGAATTAAAATGCAAACATTGGAACGGTTCTTAGCATGCACGGACTGGCAGTTGGTACAGAAACTTTCCACAGATGTTACAGGTTTCACGGCACACAGCTAGTTAATAGGCCAATGTCTGTTGAGAGCAATCTTCCTTATGTTCCACTTCTCCAGCTGACTTGTGCTTGTTATTGCAGCTTAGCCCCAGTCACTTGAATGGAACTGAGCTGACCTTAGCCACATGACCAATGAATGGGAGGGATGTCACATGGCCTAGGAAGAGGCCGCGATGCTCACCTGAGCTCTGTAGCCTCTTCATACAGTTGGTTGCTGGCGGTGCTGGGAGTCAGATCCCCACCAATCTGATATTGATAACCTATTTCCTGAGTGGCAGCGATGTCCAGAGCAGAAGAGGTAAGTTCATTTATTTATTTTATGTCTGATCTGAGGTCTAATGAGGAATAGGGATCTGATTTGGGGGTCTGGTCTGAGGTCTGATGAGTATTTGGGATCTTATCTGAGGTCTAATGAGGATTGGGGGTCTAATTGGTGGGGTCTGATGAAGATTGGCATCTGATCCTCCTCTAAATCCTAGATGCATTTTATGGTCCATTGCGTCTTAGTCTGAAAAATCTGGTATATATATATAATCTGGTATATATAAAATAAATCTACCTTGAATTTAATCAGATAAACTACACACACAATTTATATATCTCCACATCAAATCTAAAAAGATATCTCTTCATTAAAAATAATGAATACCTGTCCCAGACAGTTACACAATGAATAGTATGAGATTTATTCTGAAGCTTTTTGATGTCTTTAATTTAGCTATGTCAACTAGTTCCTTCCCATATGAACAAGTCACTATTCCTAATCCCTAGACCGCCCCAATCACTAATTCTCATCTAAATTGTGATGTAGAAGTATATTTTAAAAATATTTCACACAGATTGATAAAGAGCATGCCAAAATGAATCAATCCTGAAGTTGGATTTATCAAAAACAGACAGGTGCACACTGGTTTATTAATCTTATTAACTAGGTTGAGGTTAATTATACACTTTCTCTGCTTCTTTCTTTTGGATATGGAGAAGGAATTTGACAGGGTCTACTGTGAGTATGTATTTTCAGTTCTTGAATAATAGGAGCTTATAGGAGCATCTATTAGCAGTTTTCTACCTATGTGACTGGCTGAGCTGTTACATGTGCGCTTGGCAGCTGAAGGCATCTCTGGTGGTCGCATGTTCATATGTGCCTGCAATGCTAAGAAAAATTATGTTTTAATATATGCCATATATGCCATTACACCTAGAGGCTCGGCTATCTCACAACTGCTGTGCCCTCTGCACTGTAATTGTCAGGTCCAGGCGTGATGATGTTTACACTGCCTGGCTCTGTCATGTGGAGAAGGTCAGTCTGACAGAGATGAATTATGCAAATGTGAATCCTCCTGGTGCGGTAAAATAATAGCTCTTTTTAAGATGCTGATATTCTTTCTAAAATTATAAATAATTTGTGCACTTCATACCTAAAATATCTTCACCCAGTTACAATCTCAAATGTCTAGAGATTCTTTTAAAACGACTCTTCATAAAAATCTGCTTAGGCCTAGGTCTCCCCAATCTTTGACAATACTGTAACACACCTATTGGACCAGGCCAAATCCTGGTGGCCTTCATTATCTGACAGTATTGTATAAAATAGAGCAGTAAATTCGAGGAATTCATAACTTATGAGATATTTTCTGAGACATTTGAGAGCACTAAAACCGGAAGCCGTGCACTTCTTGGTCCAGGATGCCTTCCCATGGCTGAGATCGGGGCAGGAGTTACATATTAATATAGGCTTGAGCCTGTACAAGGCTTTCACGCCAATTACTAGCATATTCCAATGTTGGTCTGCAGGTGGCAGCACTGCATTGGACTATACAGAATCCTGTATTCTCTAAAGGATAGAAATCCATCGCAGAATACAAGGAACAGTCTACTGATTGCACATTTTAAAAAAAAAAATTAAAAATTTTTTTAAATTTTTTTTTTAACAAATTGTACTTCAACTCCCAAAACAAATTGGATAAAAAGTGATCAAAATGTGATACACACTCCAAAATGGTATCAATGAAAACTACAAATGGTCTTGTAAAAAATGAGCTGATACATGTTGTAATCATACTGACCCAGAAAATGAAGGGCACAGGTGAAAACAAAACCCATAAAACTATTGTGGAATTGTGTTTTTTTTCCATTTCCATCCCATTTGTACTTTTTTCCAGCTTTCTAATATGTTGTATGCAATAGTAAATGGTGCCAATGAAAAGTACAACTGGTCCCACAAAACATAAATCCTCATATGGCTATGTGAATGAAAAAATAGTTATGGCTTCTGGAAGGCAGGGAGTAAAGAACGAAAAAGCAAAAATGGAAAATCACATGGTCCTCAAGGGGTTAATATTAAATTTTCATTTGATTATATGAATAATGCCAAAATTCCATTATCATTTCTAAAAGTGCCTTTGCTGAATTCAGATATCTGTTTAAAAGCAGAGATTTTATACTAAGGCTAGTTTCACATTGGCGGCAGAGCCTCCAGCAGGCTGGTCTGCTGCTGCCTGTCCACCAGACCCCGCAAAGTGGTATTTGTCCAAACGATTCTCAGCATATTTGCCGGGCAACGGTCGGATCTCTGCTGGACCCTGTTATAGTCAATGGGGCTGGCAGGCATTCTGGTATCATCCAGCAATGCTGGATCCAGAGAGCTCTAGCAGGCTGTTCTCTGCCGGAATAGCCTGCCGGAACCCCTGCAGGGAGTCGCCGGCAGTGTGAAGAAACCCTTACACATTTGTATACTCATTTGTTAATGTAGTTTTACTTCAAAAAATTTATGAACATCAATACAAATATTGTAACAGAAATTATACGTTGTGAATCAAAGAGTTTGTCCAGTCTAGGAGATGACAAACCCAATGGTCGGAACCTTTGCCCATTAAAAAAAAACCTGCTTACCTGTGTAGAGTCCTGCTATCCCATGCCGTTGCACTGTTCCCAGCTGCTTTCAGTCCCCACTGGACTGGAAGTGACTTGGTCCCGTTATAAGTGCTATATGTGCACATCACTATCAGTGACCTTGTATTAATTTGGTGGCTCTTCTTTGTACTCTCTCCAGCTCCCTTATATATTTTGTTATGAACTGTGCCCAAAACTGGACTGCATACTCAAAATATGGTTGTACGAGTGCTTTATAAAGGGGTAAAAAATTAATTTCTTCTCTAAAACCCATTCCATTCCTAATACAGGACACTATCTTGTTGGCTTTTGATGCAGCAGACTGGCACTGAATGAGATCATTTACTTTATTATCAACAATTACACCCAAACCCTACTTCATTGTAGACTCACTCTATTGTGATTATGATATCAAAAATAAGTAACCCCTGAGACCTTATTCATACTGCAGTTTTTCTTATTTGTTTTAAAAATGGATATCACACACAACCTTGCAATTCAATAGTTAAGACATCCTTTTTTTAATAAATCAGCATGTCCGATGCGAGAAGCTCATTGTATTTTCTATTCTAGTCCATTTGAAGTCTGGGACTGAGGCAAAACAGACAACACATGGAAGCCATCTGTGAGCTATGCTTTTTTCACAGATCAATTTTTTGGGGACATAAAATTGGACACACTCATGGGAATAACGCCTTCTGAAAACCTAAACTAATGATATAATTAAACACCCTCAATGAATCATTGATTTTCATATTTTATGATTAAATATTATTGTAAAAAAAATCCTAGGAAAACACTTTAACCAATTTTGCCTATTTGGGAAATTTTTCAAATTCTTATAATATAAAATGATTTTCTCTTACAAATGATTTTCTTACCTTTAATATTTAAGTGAGCACAAATAAATATTTTTTTTTTCAATGAACCCTAGCAACAATATTAAACTGCTGAGCAGATGTCTATATTGGACCTAGACGGCCACACACATGCAACAACAGTTTTTATATATAGGTTGCTAACATCTACTGAGAATTAGCCTTATTCTCAGGAGAGGAAAGTGAATCCCTGGCTTATTAGGATGTTTATTTGTATAAATAGTCACAAAAATACAATTGCTTGAAATGTGTACTATATACTTGTAATTAGAGGTTTTCAAAATAATTAAACTATTAAAATTCTGATTGTATTTATTGCAATTAGATATTTTTCTTCAGATGTATATCAAGTTGTCAAAACAGTTTAATATACAGAGGAAAGTTAATGTGTGTAAAGAAATGTGTAATCAGAAAAAGATCTATTGTTTAAAACACATTTTTATGTTAAACGAGTTTTTAAAGAATTTTTGGTGATGCTATTTTTAATTTTACATGTCACTACAGGGTGGGCCATTTATATGGATACACCTAAATACAATGGGAATGGTTGGTGATATTAACTTCCTGTTTGTGGCACATTAGTATATGGGAGGGGGAAAACTTTTCAAGATGGGTGGTGACCATGGCGGCCATTTTGAAGTCGGACATTTTGGATCCAAATTTAGTTTTTTCAATGAGACTTATTGAGAATTTTACAAGAAAAACAATGGTGTGCTTGGTTTTAACGTAACTTTATTCTTTCATAAGTTATTTACAAGTTTCTGACCACTTATAAAATGTGTTCGAAGTGCTGCCCATTGTGTTGGATTGTCAATGCAACCCTCTTCTCCCACTCTTCACACACTGATAGCAACACCGCAGAAGAAAGGCTAGCACAGGCTTCCAGTATCCGTAGATAAAAGATAAAAGTCTAAGGAGGTCAGATTGGGAGACCTTGGGGGCCATTCAACTGGCCCACGATGACCAATCCACTTTCCAGGAAACTGTTCATCTAGGAATGCTCGGACCTGACACCCATAATGTGGTGGTGCACCATCTTGCTGGAAAAACTCAGGGAATGTGCCAGCTTCAGTGCATAAAGAGGGAAACACATCATCATGTAGCAATTTCACATATCCAGTGGCCTTGAGGTTTCTATTGATGAAGAATGGCCCCACTATCTTTGTACCCCATATACCACACCATACCATCATTTTTTGTGTTTCAACAGTCTTGGAGGGATCTATCCAATGTGGGTTTGTTAACTTCACCATTCACATAAAAGTTTACCTCATCACTGAACAAAATGTTCTGTGTAAACTGAGGGTCCTGTTCCAATTTTTGTTTTGCCCATTCTGCAAATTCAGTGCGCCGATCTGGGTCATCCTCGCTGAGATGCTGCAGCAGCTGGAGTTTGTAAGGGTGCCATTTGTGAGTAGCTAATATCCGCCGAAGGGATGTTCGACTAATGCCACTCTCCAGTGACATGCGGCGCTGTGGGCTCTTGCTGAATGAATATAGGACAGCCACTGATGTTTCTTCATTAGTGACAGTTTTCATGCGTCCACATTTTGGCAAATCCAACACTGAACCAGTTTCACGAAACTTGGCAAGCAGTTTGCTAACTGTAGCATGGGAGATTGGTGGTCTCGTAGGCTGTTTTGCTCTGAAATCTGTAAATAACTTATCAAAGAATAAAGTAACGGTAAAACCAAGCACACCATTGTTTTTCTTGTGAAATTCTTAATAAGTTTGATGTGTCACATGACCCTCTTCCCATTGAAAAAACTAAAGTTGGATCCAAAATGGTCGACTTCAAAATGGCCGCCAGGGTCACTACCCATCTTGAAAAGTTTTCCCCCTCCCATATACTAATGTGCCACAAACAGGAAGTTAATATCACCAACCATTCCCATTTTATTTAGGTGTATCCATATAAAGGGCCCACCCTGTATATTGAAATAAAAACCATAAATCCTGCAGTTTTTGCACTGGTCACTGAGCCTAATAATAGACGCCACTTCTTGGTCTGTACAGATTACTTTACTTCTTTTGTCTCCTTATCATTGCAGCCTCATTATATTACCTCTGTGTACAGACAACACAGGATCCACCATTCACAATAGGTGATATCACAGCTTATCTACTTATCTACTCCCTCCTGACCTCTGTACAGGTCACAGAGCACGCCTAGAAAACTCTTCCATAGAAGTCAATAAGGTCCTCTTCTGTCCATTTTATCTATGGTCCATGTGGCTGCTGTAAAGCAATTTTTTAATGGTCTCTAAATACTGTTAAGAACAACTCCGTCAACATGGTCGCCCCCATAATCATGCCCAAGAAATAGAGTAAAAATATCTGTAATCAGAATCAGAAGATTAGTAAAAAAAAAAAAATAGGATATGTGTTGCTATCTGGTTTTAACTGCCACAGAAAATGTTGGTAACACATTTCCTTTAATCAGCAAAATGTAATTAAAGGGGTTGTTCATTTTCAGTATGAAACCAAACAACCCTCTGGATGAATCTGCGATTAAGAACAGGTAAATACTTACCTGTCAGATCCCATGCTGGCCCTTTGGTTCTCCTACCCGTTCTCTATTTACTTGGCTGCAGCAGTGACATCATATGACGGCTGCAGCCGAGTGGCATCTTTTGGTGCAGCAGTCAAGTGTTGTTAAAATGAAATTATAGCTGCCTTCAGGTAAACTGAGCCTGATCCAGAGAACTGGAGCAGTGGCATGGAATATGGTAGATAAGTACTTATTCATTCTTCATTGCAGGTTGATCTGGATGGGTGTAAAGCTTCATCCTGAAACAGGACAACCTCTTTAACCAATGTGGGGCCTATGGGTTAATGTTTCCGGCACTCCCATTCTAAAAGTTGTCTATGGGAAAACAACTGTAGAGGACAAAGGGACGGATAAGATATCAAACACATAATTTGCATTGGTGTTTAACAGTAAACTACCATTAGAAGAATGAGGGTTCTCTACCAAATATCAAAATACAAGAAGTAGTATAACTGTTTCTGAGCAAATTAAACCCCGATGGCATTAATTGAGGGAATTGGTCTCAGTATTTGAAACATTATTGTATCTCATGTTCTTGGACTCTCCTGTAACAGGGTCAGAGCCCCAGGATTTGAGAACAGCAGATGACTAATTGTTTTATTGTAGATTCTAAGACACGGAAATAAATAGGCTTAAACAATGACTAAGTGAATAAATGATTTATAAAGTAAAGTAACAGTCACTTAGCTTGGTCACATGTTGTAAGGTCTCTGTAATACCCAAGATGGTGGAAAACAAAAAGACAGTGTAGCCCCCCAAGATGGTGGATAACAAGGAGATGTCACAAACCAGCATTTGTGGACCCACTGTGCCACATGACCAACCTCCTCTAAGGGCGTTGTCTAAGTGATCCCCTTGTTCTTCATGGTGGAGGGGGCTATAGGCTTTCCCGAGGGGAACACCAGTTCGCTACCTCTTGAGGTGGATTGACACACGAAACAGCTGATCCAGGTGGACTAGGGGTTACCAAAGGTACAGTCATAGTCAACAGGCTGAGTTGTAACCAGGAGCAACAGTACAGGAAGTCCAGAATACCAGCATGGGTCAGGAATGCAAGAACACAGGCACAAACAACAGCAACCTTTGTAGGAGACAAGGACCTTTGACTCTCAAGCATCTGGGAACCTGGCTAAACCACTTATATAGGTGCAGGATTGGTCGCACAGGTCACATGTGCAAAACCCTTAAAGGGGTTGTCCGAGTTATGAAAAAAAATGTATAGTACTGTAAATCTGATGGGCAGCAATATATAACTAAGTTAAGCAAGTTTTAGGCAAAAAAATATACTTGCTCATTTCCATGGTTCTCCTCTGGCCTTTGTTTACCTGCAGTAATAAAAATCTCTGCCCCTCCCCCTTCCTGATATGCAAAGGCAGTGAATACAAGAGCTGGCCTGAGTGACATGTCTGCTGGAATACTCAGCAGGATGTTGTATGTGTAGGACTACAAGTCCCAGCTGTACAATGGCACTGCTGATACACACAGGATCTCCCCCTACCTGTTCTTGTACAATACAATACTTTTATCTCCTCCAGATCAGCTCCAGTCAGCTCTGTGTCTGTAGGGTGAGGAGGGCAGATGCTGTGTCTCTTTACATCTGCAGCTGCTGTTGTAAAGCCTTCAGTGTGTTCTGGCTGAAGGGGTTAATGTTTTATCTGAAAGAATCCAGGGAGAGAGCAGATAGCAGCAGCGGCAGAGCAGGGGGAGCGTGGCCAGCACAGTGACGTCTCGTGTACAGGCTCTGTGCACGAATATAACATTAGCAGGGAGGCAAGCTGACATCACAGGTCATGTGACTCAGAGTGAAATCTGATAAACCAGCAGCTTTAGAAGCAGAAAGTGTATGGAAAAGCTGTTGTATTTGACTAGTTAGAAACATACAAAGGACAAAAAAATAACTCGGACTACCCCTTTAAATCACAGGAAGTGATACGTGCTGGCCTTTAACAAGTTGCTACTGGAAACAAACTGGAAGGCATGCTATGTCCAGGGCATCATGGAGCGGATTCCAGGAAGGATGGTGAAGGATGGATAAACTCCTTCTTAAGATTCTCCTTGACGTACTCCGGCATTGCTTGGGTCTCAAGGAGCCAGAGTGGGTACACGCGACCACGAGATGAGGTAGAGTGATACCAGGTTTAAGGTCAATAGGACAACCATAAGAACAGTGAGGAGGCAGGGTCTCAGCCTCTTTCCTGCTGAAAAAAATCTGTGAAGCTGGCATACTGTGGAGGAAGCTCAGGCAGGCTTCTGATTACTGCAGCCCATAGGAAGCACCGGCAGCTGATCACTGTCGCTACCTGCCCCGCAATGCAACCAGACACAGACAATGATGGAGGCGACCCGGAGATCACGGTGGTGAGTAGGGGAACGTCGGCAGTCAGCAACCACCACAACAAGAGAAAGGCTAGCATTCTCAAAATGTGCGCCTTGATCAGAGCTTAACCTCTTTGATATGCAGAGCATATTGATACCCTTAGGGTATGACCGCATGGTTAGGTTTCCTGATGTCGTTTTGGAAGCCAAAACCAGGAGTGAATTCAAAAATGAGGAGAAGTCGTACATGACAAAACTGCATGCAGAAACCTGATAGTGTGCACATACCCTTAGTGGTGGACACAGAACATTGCAGCATATTGCTTAACAGGTGTGTATGTAGTGCACATGCCAAAATTTTAGGAATGTGATCCATGCTAGGTACCAGTTTTGATATCTGCTAACTGCCAGCTTTCTAGGAATATTAAAAACAGTTACTTGCTTTATCACCAACATGTTAAAAAGATAGGTATGCGTGCCCTAAAAAACTGATATTAGACACTATGTTTAGAGCACAACAGCTAGGATCGAGTGGTTATTTCTGATACAGACAATCCTAAACTTTTTAATTTGTACATTTGGTATTGTGCAGCTTGGTATATACAAATGTGTCCACCCTTACTGATGCTTGTTTGGTAAATTAGAGATTCTTGGCAAATATATTTTGTACAAAATTATCTGGGCCCGTTCACCAAATCGTCCAGGTGATCTCTGTAGAACGGGAACCTAACACTATTTCCTACCTGTTATGTGCCAACCTTGGCTTCCGTATAATCAGGGGGTGTTTGGTTCCACATGCATGCTGGGTCCCTTCTGCCTTTTGCCATTTGTAGTGCTTCAAAGGCCTCCATTAATACAGGGATGCAGGTACCAAGCATGCATGCCGAGTCCACTCGGCTTTATAGTTACACTAGTTAAAATCAGCCTATGGGGCAGGCGGGGCTAGTCAGGAGTGCATGACCAGATGGAGTAGCCACACCTCCAGTACAAACTTACAAAGAAAAAAAGAGGTGTTTTCAGTCAGCACATCCCAATGCACAGGTGCACGTTGCTATGGCTGATTGCAATGAAAAGGAAAATACATACAATGCAACGGCACACTGCTGACCAGATAAAGCACAAAATGCCATAGAGATTTGAAGTATTCTGGAGCTAATGCTATGTTTGTTTGGTAAATTAGAGATTCTTGGCAAATATATTTTGTACAAAATTATCTGGGCCCGTTCACCAAATCGTCCAGGTGATCTCTGTAGAACGGGAACCTAACACTATTTCCTACCTGTTATGTGCCAACCTTGGCTTCTGTATAATCAGGGGGTGTTTGGTTCCACATGCATGCTGGGTCCCTTCTGCCTTTTGCCATTTGTAGTGCTTAAAAGGCCTTGTTATTAAATCAGTTCAGTACAATACCACAACATGTTAACTAAACTCTGGACGGGCTGCAATTAACAAAACAACCACTGGATGTTGAATGTACCACATTCAACTGAGTTACTCATCCTCTGTGCCTCCCAAATACCAGTCCAATGCATTTCCTCAATAATCTCTGCAAAGTTTAGTGGCAGGTGGCGTCTTCACTTTAGTAGTTCTTTGATATACACTACAATAAACTCTTAGGCTTCTTTCACATCAGCATTACCTGGCAAATATGTTGGGACTCAGCTGGAAAAAAACCATTGCATGCAGCATTTTATGTTTAGCCGAATCCTGGCATCTTTGCTGGGTAGCTGTTAAATCTGGCTATACCAGATCCAAAGAGTTCCAGCAGGTTATTCTCTGCTGGAAAACCCTGCCAGAGATAAGTAATGCTAGTCTGAAACCAGCCTTGCTTTCAAATTTATTGCCGTTGTGTCAACTATGTCCTTCCCATCACGACTTGAAAGCAACACAGTTGTACAACAATAGTGCAAAAAAACCCATTGTGCTCAGAGATCAGAACCTCAGGTTTTCGTTATTTTTAACAGTGTAATGACACAGAATAAAAACTTACAGTAGTAATATATAAGAAACCTTCTGCCTATATATTGTAAGTAGTGGAATTACAAGTTAATTGATCAAGTGAGCCTCTACATGTTAACAATCATTGAGGAAAAAATGCATCAAGAAGGAGTTGTTGGAATTGAATAGAATGTTATATGTGTGAATATAATGATCATATGTGAGTAAATATAATATTAGAGGGAAAGGATACATTTATTACCCCAAACATTGCATTGTTATATTTGTTTCAGTACTGCATTACTGCATCAGATGGTATATTTCAAATACATTTTACCACATAAATTTTATTGCTATATCCAAGATATTGAGCACATAGTTCAAAGATATTTCACCACAAACACAGCATTGTTAAATTCGTGTTAGTGGATGCATTCATGCATCAGATTGTTTAATTCAAAGACATTTCACCCCACATTGCATTGATACAGTACATTCATGATATAATTTAAAGCAACGAAAATTACATAGTTAAATCTGTGATATTTAACGCACAGTTAAAGGATATTTTACAACAAAGTTTGCATTATTGCCAAAGAAAATTGCTAATACCAGTATGCAGTGTGTTTGTAGAAAGAGGGGGATATTTAATTGTGCCTCTGTCTTAAAATTACAGAAAAAAGCACTGTTTGCTTGTAACATTTAATTGGCTCAGAGTATAAAACCTATGATTTTTCATTGAGAAAATGGAAGAGTGGAAAACAAACAGCCCTTGTCATCCGAGAGTCAGAATGTGGGTAGCAACAGCAGTAACAGGACCAGCCATCTGTCTAGTAGTAGTAGTAGTTGGCTACAGTGCTCCCTGGCTTCTGATAGGTGCTCTCAACTCTCAACTGACTGGGGGTGGATCCAGGATTCCCACTCAACCTCCTGCAAGAGTTGGGCCAGGATTGTTAAACCTGGTAGTGCCATATACAGTGTAACTGGTTATACTGGTTGCAATACATGGCATAACATAACATTACATTACATAACATAGTAAAATAAACTATTTTCATATACCGCCATGCTCTGGGGCCCTGCAGAAGCTACCTAGCCAGCATAATTTCTCCAAAAACGCCATCCCTGCCTTGTACTGTCATGAGGTGGAGAACGTGGGCTGCTCCTTGAAATTAGAGTTGAGCTTCAAGGTGCACACCACCATTGGACACCTGGAGCAACTGTTATGGGCAGGGACAGTATATCTTTCACAGCCCACTGGGTCAATGCTGTCCTGTAACAAAAAGGCCAAGTCCTATTGACAACTCCAGGTTTGTGTTGATCTGGTTCCCACACCAGGCTCTTATCTGCCTCCTCCACATCTTTGGACATCCTCCTGTCCCCAACAGAAGCAGGGAAGAGCATCACTCCCACTTCCCCTCCCTCATATGATCTGTGTATTTGAAACGTTGCCATTCCGTGTTAAAGCTGATCAGCTTGGACAAGAATAGCCACACAGCTGATCGCTTGCTAAAGTACATCAAGCACCAGGTCTCCCAGCCAACTCCAAATTGGTAAGGTGGTCATTGACAATGGTAGGAACATCAGGGCCGCACTGCTTTGGGGGGGGGGGAATAACACATGCTTACTGCATGGCGCACATGAGAAATTTTTCTCATTGAGCTGCATGACAAAAAGTACAATGGTTTACAGAGGGCGCTGGCCATGTCTAGGAGACTGTCCTCACATTTCAGCCATTCTTATGTGGCAAGGAATGCTCTCCTGGACTTGCATTGACACAGGGGTCTATACTATTACACCTCTTGATCCGTGATATTCCAATTTGCTAGAATTCCACCTTGCATATTCTTTTAGCATCTTTACGAGCAGCATCAAGTGGTGACTTGATCATGCACCAGCTGTAGCTGTAGGTTACCCGCAAGAGGTTGATTATGATGATGACACCAGCCACAACACCCAATCATCTCAGTGGTGGGTGGAGATGGAAAGAACTGGGTCCAGTGGCCAGAATGTTAAGCTATATGTTTGCTTGTTTACGTAATGACACATGTATCATTCACAGGAAGCAGTCTGATGATTATTGGATAGCTATACTTTTACACCCTTGCTATTAAAACAAAATGGGGGAATGTTTTTCTCCCGCTGAATGGGAGGCAAACTTTTTTCCAGGATACACTTTGTATGCAACTTGCCACAGCTTTCAGTGCTCAGATGCCTGCCAACAGCATGTCTGAAAGGGAGGCCCCTCTTCACCTCCCGAAAAGTCACCCATCTTCTGTTGTAATCAGTGGCACAAGCAACAGAAGCCACAGCAGAAGCCTGCTCAGTCCTATCTGGGCAGGCAGTCTAGAACACTGGCCCTATTATGGTATCTGTCTTTTATCTTGCCCCCTTCCAGTGTCATCTTAGCCTGGTGACAAGAAAATGGACCAAGTTGTCCTATGCCAGTGTCCAACATCATTTTTGTCAGAACGAACGAGGCACAGATCTGGAGGATTTTTACACTCCTCCGATTGAGATTGATGAACTGATCTGGCCTTCCTGACAGTGCCCCATCTTGCTACTACTGCTATCTGCCTGCCTACCATCATGTTCTGTATTGTACGGCTGTTTCTGCTGCTATCATGCCACTGCTGCTGTCTGCCAACATGTACCATATGATTGCCGCAGTCACCGCCACAGCTGCTACTCCACTCTGTTAATTCCTTACTACTACTACCATTACTACTGCTATTATTATTACTGCTACTACTTCTACTCCTAAACAGCTGATCTACTACCTTGTCTATCCCATGCTACTACTGCAGCCACATGCCACTATTACCTTACCCTTTCCACATTGTACTTCTGCTGATCCCAATTAAGGGAGAATTTTTCTAGGCTTGGCCAGAACTAGCCACTTTTTCTTCATCTTAAATATGGGCAAGCATTCTGCCCCCATTAACGCATCATTTTTAGCCGCGTGGACCCCAACAAACCACTGTTTTTCCCCCATAAGATCATGTGTGTTTAACCCCTTCTACCCCAAGCCTGTTTTCACCTTGCTGCCCAAGCCATTTTTTGCTAATCTGACATGTGTCACTTTATGTGGTAATAACTTTGGAACGCTTTTACTTATCCAAGCCATTCTGAGAATGTTTTCTCATCACATATTGTGCTTCACGAAAGTAGTAAATTTGTGGCAAAATATTTCATTTTTATTTATAAAACAATACCAAATTTAGCAAAAATTTTGAAAAATTTGCAAATTTCCAAATTTCAATCTCTCTAATTTCAAAATACATAGTAATACCTCCAAAAATAGTTATTATTTTACATTCCCCATATGTCTACTTTATGTTGGCATCATTTTATAAATGTCATTTTACTTTTTTAGGACGTGAGAAAGCTTAGAAGTTTAGAACACATTTTTCAAATTTTCAACAAAATTTGTATTAACCCTTTAGGTGTTCTACAAGAATTAAAGGAAAATAGAGGCGAAATTTAAAAATTTCATTCTTATGCAGATTTTTCAGTAGCGCTGACCGCGGCACATCGAGGGTTAATGCGCCGGCATCGGATTCCCCCCCGCTGATCGCTGATCATGCTGATCATGCTGTACCACTACGGCGCTGGGCGGGAAGTCACTTCCCACAGCGCCGTACATGTACAGTGCTAGGCAAGAAGGGGTTAAACAACACCTGGGACAATTTCTGGAAGCTTTGTATTATGAAAAGGAATACCACATACGATGGTGCTGTGTGTTTGTTAACATCATCAACCAATCCTTTACCCATAGCTATGTATGTCAGCGTCACTGTCACTGACATCATTTACTATTTGGCCCCTTTCACACGAGCGTGAGACTCGGACGTCTTCCGCATCGTGTGCCGTGTACTGAACGGGGGTTACATAGCATTATACTGATTTATGATGCTATGTAACCCTTAGGCCCGATTCACACGACCGTATTATTGTGAGTCCGCATTATTGCGGACCCGCAATAATACGGGGGCCGCCCGGCGTGTGTTCCGCACCGCTCAGAACACACGCCGGGCGGCCCCATTTAAGATGCGTATACTTGTCCGTGCATGCGGACAAGTATAGGATATGCTTCATACTTTTCAGCGGAGCCGTGGCACGGAGCTAGCTCCGTGCGGCGGCTCCCCGCTCCCATAGAGGTGAATGGGGCCGCATATATTCCGCAATATTATACGGCCGTGTGAATGGGGCCTTACAGTTCTGGAATGTGTTGGATAATGCTGACATTGTTATCCATTACATCCCAGAACTGTAAGGGTTACATAGCATCATAAATCAGTATAATGCTATGTAACCCCGTTCAGTGCCGGGAGTTCAGTACATGGCACACGATGCGGGAGACGTCCGAGTCTCACGTTCGTGTGAAAGGGGCCTTACTGTTATTTGTGTTTAAGAGTTTAGGAATAAGGAGGGGGAGAGAAATTAAAAATTTGTAAAACAATTAACAAAAAGAGATAACATCTTTTTCTTAAAGGGGTATTCCCATCTGACAGATGTAGTTTGTATAGTTAGATATAGCCATACCAATATTATTACTAATAGAATGTATTTATATAAAATGTACAGTTTAGAAGATTTTCCTATTTGTATTTCCATTGTCTCACACACTTCAGTAAGGCTGTTGCCCCTAGTTACGACCACCGTGGCCATGTAGTAGTGGTGGCCGGCTTGGTCCTTTTCAAACCCGCTCTAAGGTAACTGCTGTATTGTGAGCGCACATTACATGAGCATGCGCAGACACATGTTAGGGTACGTTCACATCTGCGTTTTGGACACTACCAGTCCTATACCTATACCAGTCCTATAAGATGTGTCTGTGCATGATCATGTAATGTGCGTTCACAGTACAGCAGTTACCTCAGAGCGGGTGTGAACAAGAGCAAGCCGACCACCAGTACTACATGGCCACGGTGGTCGTAACTAGGGGCAACGGCCTGACTGATGTGTGTGGGACAATGGATATACAAATAAGAAAATCTTCTAAACGGTACATTTTATATAAATACATTCTATTAGTAATAATATTGGTATGGCTATATCTAACTATACAAACTACATTTATGAGATGGGAATACCCCTTTAACTTTTATCCTAAAAGTCTAGTACTAGTCATATACCGATTGTTCAGGGCAACTTTGGTTTACATACAATTGATTTTTTGACAAATTCAGTGAATCTGAAATGTCAAATGTCCAAATTTTCTCTCATCTCTAGTATTGATCTTTATTCCATACTTTTCTTTAATTCTAAATCCATTACTGGCTTTGGCTCCTGAAAAAAAAACATTGAATCTGCAGGAAAGTTGCAGGTGTAAATCCAGCCTAAGTAAACTCATACTAATTCAGTCACTGTTTAACAGAATGTAACACATAAATTGTACCAGAAATATGCTTATTAAAGTTGCATCATAGAATACATTTTGTTGCAGATGTCTTCCCTCTGTAGATGTTGTTAACAGGACCAGAATTCTTGGTTTAATTAATTGAGAATCCTCTGGGTATTTCTCTGTTTGGATCATTCACAATCAGTTCTAATGAGACAAAGTCTCCCCGGACAGGATGACATTTGTTACAAACAAAGTGCTAATGATGAAGCCAGATCTCTCTTGTTGTATCTAGGCTAATCTATAATTTTATGTATTGGGAGTAAATCCATTGAGAACATTTTTCTAAAGTGGAAACAAGTAATGAGCTAGTCTTCGTAGCTAAACCACCAATGATTTAGATCATTGCCATGTAGTGGCCTAAACCTTAAACAGAATATTAGATTTCTAGATTAATATTAGAGAAGGAACATGATTCGGTACTAGCATAAGACCTGGTCCAAGTTCTACTGGTACCAGATTAGATCACTAAAGAAAACATAAAACACCACAGGGTACAGTAACGATCTAAGCTTGATTCACTGTGGCCTTGGAGTCCAAGATGTTAAAGATTTGTACCATGATTAAATGGAGTATTTAGATGTGCCAAGCGAGCAAGCAATTATTGGGAGGGGGCCTTTCTTCCAGATAATTTCCTGCTTATCAGGCTGTATGGGGATGAGCGATGGCTACTGCCATCACTCACCCTCATACACCTTCATTGTTTCTGGGCAGGACTGTTCACAAAGCATGATCTACTATCCACGAACGATGATTAAATGTGCTGCTTGAAAGATCATTTCACCCGATGAACGAGCATTTTGTTCATTCATTGGATGATCTTTACATTCACATGGACATTCATAGTAATGTTCATTCCTGACAATCTGCCCAGCAATTGTGTGGTGTAAATCTGCCTTAAAACATATCCTCTATGGACAGGATAGGGTGTAAGCATCCGACTGGAAATCTGACTGCTGGGATCCCCATAGTCTCCCTAATGAATGAAGCGGAGCTTGCAGCCGCTCTATTCATTCTCTATCGGACTGCCAGAGACAGTTGAGAACTTTACTTGGTTATTTCCAGCTGTTCTACACAGAATAAATGGAGTACCAGCACGCATATTTGACCATCCATGCATTTATTTGTGGGAATCGCAACCCCCATTTTCCAGATTGGTGGTGGAAAATTCCCATCCATCATGCTTAACTAGAGTAGTCAATGGGTCTCCTTACATAGGTTAGCATTTTATATTATAAGGCTACATTCACATGTACGGTAGCTTGGTCTGGCAGGCAACAGCCTGCTGGCATTCACCTGATGCTGCACTGCCGGATACTGACATTCACCACTGGACCCCATAGACTATAATGTAACGGTGAACAGCAGTATCCAGCAATGCAGGATCTGGTGAACTCCAGAAGTCTGCCAGATCAGGCTTCCACACATTTGAACATAGCTTTAGCTGTACACATGCTGGTAACAGCATATACATGCAGCTGGTAATAGGTGTTATTACATCTGCGCTAATGTCCAATGGTTTAGTATGTCTAATTCATGTTTACACTAAGGCAGACGGAGAACTAGCATGAGCAGTCCGTCTACATGTCCTGATGGTTATAGTGGTCAACCCCTTTAAGAAGATTAGTTGTGTATGGAGATAATTTTTAATCTTAGTAAAAACCCTTTAAAAAGCAGAGTGTTATAGGCTTAAAGGATATTTACACCTTTGGGGTACTTTTTTTTTTTACTCATTTTGGGCTAAAAATCATTTTTTCAATTAGTCTTCATTGATGATATTCAGCCATTTCTGAGATACAAGAGATAAAAAATGTTCTGAGGTACAAGGGTTAAAAAATAAGTCTGTTTGCAAACTGAGACTTTATTTTCATTGAATCTCCTCATCTGATGGCTCATGTAGAGCTCATATCTCTGATCTCCTGACTGTAAACTCTATTTAAGTCTTATTCTTATCAGTTTGGTACGCCAGATTGATCAGCATGAAATGAATGAATATTTTAGCCAATCCTTTTGTTCTCCTGGGACATGAGCAACTGTAAGAGGTGTCTGGCAGTGGCTTTCTCCACTCTCCCCATTAAATATACATTGACTCGGCCAAGCTGAACGTGCATGTGTATGAGGGAGTCGTGAGGGAATCGGGAGAGATAACTGCCAGCCAAACAATTTAGCTATGGAAAGTGTATGGCTGCCTTTAGGTACTGTTGACAACAGCATTGGAGGCTCAGTAAGAAACCTCCATTGCAGATTCTGTCATTCGACTGAAAAAATTGTGCTGCACAAAGTGCTATTTTTCTGGTAACATGATAGACACCATGATGTTTCCAATTATAAGTCAATGGGGTTTGCCAGACACCTTTATGATGTGCTATCACAGCTGAAATACAATTTATCTGCTAAAATGAATGAACACAAAATGGAATTCGGGACACAGATGCAAGCTCAGCCTAACCTGTAGTAAGAAAAAAAATGACTACTTGTGGCCACCACTAGAGGGAGCCTATTAGCTTGCTGCATACAGTCTATACATGAAACAGTATGCAGTCAATTCTGAGGCCCCTGCCAATTGCAAATGCAGCTAGCCAGAATTTAGCTTTTTAGGTCTAGGTAGTAGATTTGGAGCTCTGTATCAGAAAATAGCTCCCACCGAGTTATAGTAAGAAATTAATCAGAACATTTCTGGACTGAAAAGCAATATTATGTTAAAAGATGGAGGTTCAGCATGTGGGCTCATGTGGAGCGTGAAGTGACGGAATAGAGCAAGAAAAATTTCATCCCATATTAGAATTGACATTTATTGGAAGAAAGATACAGGAGCTGGGAAGCTTTTAATGCAATTCTTTAATTACAAATGTTCAATAATTTACAAAGATTACAGGCTTTCTACAGTAAGAAAATTAAGAATCAGTTAGTCCTAAAAATATTAAAATAGATTTAACAGCTTTACAGTATCACACGCGAGCACCACAAAATTAACGCAGGGCTTAGAAAAAGCAGCATCTAAGACAATGGTCTGCAACCTGTGCTGCTGTGCAACTACAACTCCCAGGATGCCCTGACCATGCTGGATGTTGTAGTTTTGCAACTGACAGCCCACTGATCTAAGCAATAAACCATCCTTTATAAAGGGCATAACTGATATACTCTGTTATGCTTATTGAGGGGGTGGAGTCAATATTCAACCCTTTAAACAGGCCTTGAGACATGACTTGGATATTACTTATGCCAGCACCTCATGTGTAGACATCTATTTCGGGGTGATTGCTCCTCATCAGTGCAGAGCAGAGAGTACTTAGGAGAGGCTTAACTGGGTGAGAGGCCTAAGTCAGGATTTGGGGGATATTATGTCTCCTTGGGGGGATAGCGCCTTAATTGCCGAGAGGAGACTTATAGGCCATTCATGCTCCTCTGGAATTCTGGGAAGAAAGGGATGCAAATGAATCACGCTCCGTCCCGTTAGGCCCTGCACTAGGGCTCAGTAGTAGTTTTGGCTGGAGTGTTCATATGCAGTGCATCCATGACACAGCTTGTGGTTTATACAATCAAGCCCCACAGACCAATCAGGTGCTCTTTAAAGGGGTTTTCTAGTTGATCACCATTGATGGTTTATCCTCAGTATAAGTCAGTATAATATCAGTATAATATCAGATTGGTGGGGTCCGACTCCCAGCACCCCATTGATAAGCTGTTTGAAGAGGCCCCAGAGCACCAAGTGCTGCTCCCTCCTCACAGGCAACTAAGCACAGCGCCATACATTTTATAGTGGCTGTCCTTGGTATTGCAGGCCAGGCCCATTCATTTGAATGGGACAGAGCTACATGCAACCAATGAAGATGACGTCACTGACTTGAGGGTGCAGCGCTCACAGTCCTGCAACCCCTTCAGACAGCTGATCAGCAGGGGTGCTGGGAGTCAGGCCCCTACAGATCAGAAATTGATGACCCGTCCTCAGCATTGGTCATTAATATTAAAGTCCTGGAAAACCCTTGTAATGACAGAGAACCTTTAAAAATTTCATTAGAAAGTATTGTATATTAGTAAGAATAATAGGAAATGAAACCAGAGAGTATCCTACTCTCAAGCATTAGCTATTTATATCTGTTCTGATACAACTAAAGCAGAGGCATAACATCAAGCTCCTAACCTACTGCGTGCCATATGTAATACTGGTGGAAACTGTGGGCTCCCTTCTGGCACCAGGGTCCAGGTGTAACTGCTACCTCCACACCCGAATTTCCTTAAAAAGATTATTGGACCAATACTTTTATTCTTAAACACGTTCAGAATGCTGTAACTGAAAAAGAAAGTCATATCTTACTAATACCCGCCATTTCCACGCCAATGATTTCAAGTCTCTACTTCCTGTTCCCTCTCAACTTGCAGTAAATGATTGCTCATCCAATTACAGAGTATAACTTTTTTTTAAATATTCCAGTTTTAAGAAATAAATATACATATTGGCAAGTTTCTGTCAGTAGATTTGTACCTATGACACTGGCTGACCTGTTACATGTGCACTTGGCAGCTAAAGACATCTTGTGTTGGTCCCATGTTCATATGTGTCTGCATTACTGAGAAAAATGATGTTTTATATATGCAAATGAGCCTCTAGGAGCAATGGGGGCGTTGTCATTACACCTAGTAATGTTATATTAGAAAGCAGCAGAACTTTTCATTATAGAATGATCTGAGACCATTGAGCACCTTCACAGATATTTTTTCCCCAAACGTAGAGAAAATTAAAAATGTTGCACAGTTGAAAATATTCATAAAAAATCAATTGTACAGCAGCTATGCAGATCTATGTGTCTCCATAGAAACAGACTACAAACAAGCCTTGTGTAGTCTAACCCTGCAGTCATATTGCTGTGTATTGTGTTAAAGGGAACCTGTCATCAACTTTATGCTGACCTCACTGAGGGCAGCATAAATTAGTGACAGAAATGCTGATTTCAGCGGTGTGTCACTCATGAGCTAAAAGTAAGTGGTTGCCGAGAACCAGCATCATAATCATTGCAGCACAGGCCTTTAAAAGAGTCAAATCTACCTGAGAAGAGTCAGAGTTATTCATAATCTCCTGCTCTCCCTGCCTATCTGCTGATGATTGTCAGTTCTCTCCTAGATAGAAAGGGAGAAAACTAGGTAGAAGACTGTCAATCATCAGCAGGTGGGCAGGGAGAGCAGGAATTCATGAATAACCATGACTCTTCTCAGGTGGTCGTGACTCTTTTCCAGGCCCAGTCTGCAATGATTGTGATGTTGGTTCTCGGCAACCACTTACTTTTAACTTATAAATGACAGACCGCTGGAATTAACTCACCTGTCTCTACTTTATTCTGCCATTAGTATGGGCAGCATAAAGTTGATGACAGGTTCCCTTTAACCTACCAAATACATGTTAGTAAGAAGCAGTATGAGTGCTCATTGAGACGGCTGTATGCTGTCCATAAAACTGCGGATCTGTTCTTTTGCGGACAGTTCAGCATGTCTGCAAAAAACAGATTGCATCCCGTCTTTTTGAGAAGCCATAGATTTCAATGGGCAACATCCTGATTTTCACTGACAAGTATTGGACATGTTTTATTTGTTTTGCAGAGTCATAGAACAGAAGAAAGGGGCCCCATAGAAGTGAATAGGTCTGCATCTAATCCGTAAAAAAACGGATCCACATTTTTACGGACAGTATACGGACGCCTGAATGAGCCCATGGAGATACATGCCTCTGCATAGAAGCTGCGGACAACATAAGATGTTTAAACTAGAAAAAAAATCTTTAAGACTGTGTTAAGTTTCTGTATTTCGAAAAATTGGCTGCGGTAATTTTTTCCTTTAAACATTTAACATGCGGTCCGATATGTGGGCAACATGATACAGAACGGGGGAGCTGAGCAGATGGATATTAAGTACTGTGGAAAAAGGTTCAGTCCAACTTAAATTAATGTTCTCTCTGCACTTCAATTTAGGGGGCAGTCCTACTCAGTAATCGATAGCCTTCCTTCCATGAAGATAGCTATCGATTACTGTGTAGGACCACCCCCTGGACTCCTAAACCCAAAATTAGCAGGAATATAATAAAAAAATTTAAAAAGTTTACAAGTTATACTAAATCTTTCCCCTAAAGCTATATATCCATCTGCTCGGCTCCTTCGGCTCCTATAGATTGCACTGACTTTTCAATGTGACAGGTTCCCTTTAAGCTTAAATTTAAGTAAAACAGGAAAATCCCTATCCCTAAATTCAGCAGCAGCAAGCGGTTATACCGTTTATCTCTGATATATACAGAAGTATAAAACAAATGTTAATTTCAAATCATAAATAACATGTCTGTACTGGTACCATTTGATCAAGTTATCCCCTCTCCCCTCGATAAGGGATACTTAACTGCTTGGTGGAGGGGGGGGGGTCCCACACTGATCCCAATAACGGGGTTCCGTTCCGTCATCCTGATGATGCAGCAGATTGAGAATGCACCCTGCAGCTCCATTTATTCTCTATGGAACTGTTGTAGATAGCAGAGTACAGTGCTCTGACTGTCCCATAAAGAATGAATGGAGCATCAGGGCGTATGCGCAATCTGCCGCATCATCAAGATGGGGGAACAGGATTGCTGGGAGGTCAGACCACCAGCAATCAGTTAGTTAACCCCTATACTGTGGAAATGGGATACCTTGAAAACTTGGCACAACCCCTTTAACATCTCATTACTGTTATCCGTACAATTAAAGGATCATCATTACTTAAAAAAAAACAGTACTGACATTCAGAAGTTTTGGTTTCAACTTTTGTGCAGAGTTTACCTGAGAAAAGCTTGTGAACCACATCCTGCATGGTTTAGTCATTACAAAAAATGTATAACTGCTCCTCTACCCCCATCCACCTTCCCCCTGATAACCGTGGAAATTACAATTCATCCAATATTAGTTTATTAGCTAAGTGAGAATACAATGGATTTATCTTTTTGTTTTGTTTTTGTTTTTTGGAGGGAGGGGGATTAAAGGGTAGTTCCATCAAGATAATATGTTTTCAAACACAGCCACTACTGCAGTTCAGACACTCACCAAGTCCCTACTACCCTCCACTTCCTGGTACCAGTTGCCATCACCTGTCATTTTCTGTGTCTCAGGTCAGTACCAGGAATTGGATGAGCAGGCATCAAAAATAAAAATGAAGCAACTTTTAAAACTATTTGTTATTAATAAATATGACACCATTTTGAGTTGTTAGCCCCTATGCAGAGATATGTGGTCACATACCACAAAACAAACCCTGTGTCACTGCTCCTGGAGTCATGTGTTCCTGTCTTCCCTCTTTTACCTTTTCTACTGTCTGCAGCCTACCAAAAAGAGATCTACTGCACAGCACATGGTCTGTTTGTAGTCGCTAACCATGGAGACACAAAGATCTGCATAGATGCAAACACAAAACAGTGGCAGATGTTAATAAAGACTTGTTTGCAAAGTTGCTTTTTCATTTTTAATGAAAAAGCAAAAGTTGGGAGAGTAGGGAGTGACATCTTATTTCAATGCAATGGCCAAGAAACCACAATTATGTAAATCAGCCAGAAAACTACCGCCATATTCCCTCCATGAGCTGTCAATTTGTTACAAAATCTGTTCAGCTATTATGGGCTTTCTGGTTTAGAATGCCCATTTTTATATACCCTATTACAGAATGAGGAGACTGAATGAGGGACCCCCTCCCCTCTATTTTAGCTAGAGTGGAGAACAGCTACAAAAAGTGTGTTGTTCACATTGCACAGATGAATGCCTTAATATATCTTATGCAGAGATGCAAATTCCCAGTATAGACATAACACTCAGGCTGCCTGCAGCCACCACTAGAGGTAGCTTAATGTGTAATGTCACATGGAGCTCAATAATAATTTATGTATGCATTGAGATCCAAAGGTCCCCCTAGTGGTGACTGCAGGTAGCCTGAATGTTATGTTTTAAATGTATGTCTGTATCAGAAAAATTGAGCTCTTGTTGCTAAGATATATTACTAATTTTATCATAGATTTTGCTCATACCGAACTGGTAGAGGATCTAATAACGGACTCAGGGAGTTTGGCCGCTCATGTAGGTTTAGTAGTAGGATACTGCTCTTCAGTATAACTGCTTTACACTGAGATCGAGCCATCGCGGAAATTAGTTTTTCCTATGAGCACGTTGATCAGTGCTGCTTTCCCTTTCTTAGCCATTTCCTGGGCTTCTTTGATGATGTCACCTATTCTGTCTTCATCTTGCCGAGTGACCAGGTAACCTTTACCTCCAAAGCCGTCTGCGACAACATGATAATCTGCAAACAAAAAAGAAGTATGATGGGAAACAGCCAGCAAACTTGTGATCAGATGCCGCTTAAAGGAGTTCTCTCTCCAATCCAGCACTGATGTTCTGGGAGTCCCCCTTGGTGGCCGTTTACAAGTGCCTAGCACGTGACTACCGCAGGTCATCAGTGCCCTCAGTGATCACATGGCAGCCACTTATAAAGAAAGACCATGGGGTGCTCAAACTGCCAGAGCTGGATCGATGGAAAATTAGAGAGGTGATTAAAAAAACACAACACTACTTTATATTATTTACTGCTGTTTTTTTATTTAGAAGTTAGATAACCATTTTAAAGAGTAACTAAACTTTTATAATAATTTTTAATATGTTGTCCCTGATCCCCTAAAAAAGTTTTTTCTCATATACTTTATTTATTAATTTTCTATTTTACTATACTTTTACATCCCTAAAGCGCACCATTCAGTGTGCGCTTAAAACTCAGAAGGAGTACGGAGTACTCATTTTATGAATGGGCACCAGTAGTGCAGGGAGTACAGGCAGCAGCGCACATTACTGCTCCTGCCCGAGCTCCACGGACAATTACTAACTCCTGACATAGCACATGGGTACCGTGTACTCATATACTATGCCAGGATTAGCTGAGCGGAGTGGGCTCCTGCTTCTGCCTGCTCCGCTAAGCTAAGAGGACTGCATCACAGCTCCTGCTGCTCTATAACAGCCTGCACACAGATTGCACTGCATTTTCCTGGGGACCCTTTCTCTTTAAAGGCTATGTACACCTTTGGGGGCAATTTTTTTTTATGATTGCATTTTAGTAATTCAATTGGTCTTTATTAACAATAGTCAGCCGTTCTGTCACAAAGGGTTAAATTTCTAAATTACTAAAAAGGTCATAAATACACATTTAAAGGGGTTCTACAGTTCTGATCGGCGGTGGTCCGACACCCGGGAGCCCCGCCGATCAGCTGTTTGAGAAGGCAGCGGCGCTGCAGGAGCGCCGCGGCCTTCTCTGTGTTTTCCTCGGGCCCAGTGACTTCACGACTAGTTTCACTGGCCTGGGCGGGGCTAAGCTCTGTTCACTTGAATAAAGCTTAGCTCAACCCAGGCCAGTGATACTAGTCGTGACGTCACTGGGCCTGTGGTAAACACTGAGAAGGCAGCGGCGCTGATCGGCAGGGGTCCCGGGTGTCCGACCGCCGCCGATCAGATGCAGATGATCTATCCAGAGGATAGATCATCAGTTTTAAAGAACTACAGAACCCCTTTAAGCCACATTATTAGCAGTAAGATAAGAACCAAGCTATAACAAGCGTTTATAAGGTCACAGATCAGAGATAAGAAGCCATCAGCTGAGCTGCCTGATGGAGCAGAGTAAAAATACAGATCATGCTACTAGAGAATCTCAAGGCTGTACAGAGAAAGGGTTCAAAATGTTTAATAAAGACTAACTAAAAAAAATATTTTTAGCTCTAAATGAGTACAATGCAATAATAATAAAAAAAATGCCCCAAAGATGTACATAGCCTTTTAAAGGGGTTGTCCAGTGTTAGACAAGGGTGTGCTTTTTCCCCAAGACAGCACCATGTTTATTCACAGGCTGATTGAGAAAAAAAGCACATCCTTTTCTCTAATCCTGGTCAACCATTTTAATACGTATGTATACTTTTTTTTTTTTTTACTTCGGAGCAGGAATCTTGCTACTCCTTGCTTGTTCACTGTCTGCACAGAGCTTATGATGGTAATTTGTATTTTAGAAAGTGTGAACTTTTACTGTAGTTTTACAGTGGATCTTAATATGGTTTAGTTCCCGCATGGAGTCTACGTAAAATAGGCTGTAATGCATAATTTGCTGGATTACAAAAGCATCAGGAAAAGACTCCACATCTTACCATTATATGCCAAACCACATGCAACATTGCTCCCCAACATAGGAACTTGCTCTCGAGAGATTTGGCTCCAGCAGGCATCATTTCCAACAACAGCAATGATGGGCGTCTGAAAGGCAACAGATCATACATTAACCTCTACAATCAATATGAGCTTTCAGCGCCTGTATGCTGTATTGAGTGACATTGCTGATTATTTACTGGTGCAAGAATATCAAGCAGTGCCCCAATTAGCAAGCCAGCCACCCCAACATATTACATCACTACTTTGCAGGTACTGTATGCTGACTGATCCTTTACTTAATATTTTTTTTTGTACTTGTTATAGTTCAGAGCTGCATTCAAAACTCTGTACACTTCAGAGCAGAACACTTTTGATATTCATTGCTTGTTCAGTGTCTGCACAGAGCTTACATAGGTGATTTGTATTCTAGAAGGTGTCATCAGTACACAAGGCAACACACAGTCTTCTGAATTAGGAGAAATTGAAAGTCCCACAGCATTATTTGGGCTCATGTAAGCTGTTAGGAGGAAAATTTCTGATGGTTTCCAAAAACAACCAGCAGAATGTTAGACACAGCACTGGACTATAAATCCCTTTAAGAATGTCACATTTTTAATTTTTTAAAAGAAAAATTTAATTTAGCTATGAAAATGTGGCTTCTACCTTGATTTACAACTAATTTATAATACAAATGCAAAACTATAGCTTACCTTATGGCGGGTGTACGTGTCATACTCTACAATGCTGTAACCCAACGAGCCATCTCCAAATACAACCCAAACCTTAAAGAGACCAGAAATAAAGCATCTTAAGAAATTCTCTAATTTAAAGGGAACCTGTCCATTCCGAAACACCCCCTGAACTAGAGTAAGAGATGTATAGTGTAAGTGATGCTGCATCCGAATATGTAAGTTTTATCTTCATACTCACTTCTATTCAGATGCTGTGCTCCCACAAACCGGCAGTAAAATACACTGAGTGCATTTTACTGCAGGTTTCTGGGAGCACAGTGTCATAATGGAAGTGAGTATGAAGATAAAACTTACATATTCGGATTCAGCATCACATACACTATACACCGCTTACTCTAGTTCAGGGGGTGTTTCGGAGATGACAGGTTCCCTTTAAGCATTTATCAAAGGCAAACATATTCAGTTGCCCATAGCAACCAATCAAATTCCACCTCATTTTTCAGAGGTTCTTTGGAAAATGAAAGGTGGACTTCAATTGGTTGCGATGGGCAACTAAGTCAGTTTGTCTTTATACCTATTTTGATAAATCTCCCCCGGAAAGACTCCAAATGGTCTATAAGACCTTCAAGTACCTCTGATTCTGGCCGACACAGTTTGGCTCCCAAGGCAAATCCTCCTCCAACTCCCAAAGTGCCAAAAGCACCTAAAATGAAAATAGATAAATCCCCGTCACATCCCTGTCCAAAAATATTTGCTGGTATTCAAGCCAGTATTTGGTGATCTGAATCCACCCAAAGGGGAGAATTTATGATAAGTGGAATATTTCAAGTCAGTTTTGCTTGAGTCTACGTTGGAGTACTTTATGTCACATTTATCCAATGTTGCATGTTGTTTCATACATTTGTCTCATCCTTAAACCCAACACTTTTGTCTAGAAAACTTCCTCCAGTTTTCCTATTCCATACTCCTACTGGAGTGAGATTGCAAATTTTTAAAAAAGTCTCAATGATAAATCTGGAGTGAAATTTATTAGCCACACCAACTTTTCCACCCACATTACAAAACTGGAGTGAGTGGTGTAAAAATGCAAAAAAAAAGTTGCAAAAGTCATATTTTTGTTACTTTTTGACACCAGAATAAGCATGTATTTAAGCCACATTATTATCTGTAAGATAAGAACTGAGCTGTAATGAGTGTTTATAAGGTCAGAGATAAGGAGCCGTCAGATGAGCTGCCTGATGGAACAGAGTAAAAATACAGACATGCTAATAGAGAATCTCAGGGATAAGGGTTCAACATTTTAAATAAAAATTATTTTTAGCTCAAAATAAGTGCAATGCAATAATAAAAAAAATTGCTCCAAGGTGTACATAGCCTTTAAAGGGGTTGTCCAAAGTTATACAAGGGTGTGCTTTTTTCCAAGACAGCACCATGTCCATTCACAGGCTGACTGAGATAAAAAAAAGTCTCAGTGATAAATCTGTAGAGAAACTCATTAACATAGCTAACCACACCCACATTACAAAATGATTACTACATTACAACATTACTAGAGTGAGTGGAGTAAAAATGCAAAAAGGTGCAAAAGCCACATTTTGCAACTTTTTGACGCCTTGATGCCAGAATTCTGGAGTGAAGGAATGATAAAAAAAATCAGGGCCAAAGTCTCTAAGACAACATTTCATCTGACAAGATTCTGAAGAATGGTGAAAAGAGATTGAAGACAGCATCCATAATGCGGTGTAGAAAATGTGGTTCCTTTAATCCATAATTCCACCCTGGTACCTGCTACATTTCGGCTGCACCTCAGCCTTTTTCATGCTTGTAAAAGGCTGAGGTGCAGTCGAAATGTAGCATGTACCAGGGTGGAATTATGGATTAAAGGAACCACATTTCTACACCGCATTATGGATGCTGTCTTCAATCTCTTTTCACCATTTTGAATGTTGGAGCCTTTGGACTAGACTCCTGGGAGGACGTGCATTCTGAACTACTATACAGGTGCTGTACCCAATCTTTGTTTTGATATAAGATTCTGAAGAAGACATACCATCAAACTATCAGTAATGCAGCCTCAGGCTTTGGACCCCTAATGTCAAACAATGGTATCTAAGCATAGAAGATATTACAGAACAGTTTTCACATTCTTCCCAGTCACTAAAGGACTTTTAATTACTCAGTTACCTCCTCACACATGAGAAGGCCTAAGTTCTAAGCAAGGACTTTGCAATATACATGGGCTGTAGAAGAAATGGCACATCCTGCTTCAACCTGTACTATTTGGCTGTAAAAAAAAAAAGGTTTGAAAATCCATACTAAACAGAGCTCATTCTTTTGTACCTTCTCCTGGACCCAAAAAGTGGTAGATGAAGATATTATAACCTTTTATGATTTACTGAAGAACATAATCAGAGGAACATGTGGCAGCTGCTAATACCAGTACTTCTGGATCATCTGTCCGCTCTTGTCAGACCAAACTCTCGCCACATGGACAGACACTGGCACAAAGCAACTATTATTTAAAAAAAAATACGGCAACCTTAACAAGAAGACCCGTTGAGGTAAATTCAATGTGATGACAGATTTTTCAATTAAAAATTACCTGGATCCAACCAACGCAGTGGTCCCCTTGGGCGGAGAATGTAAGCAGCGCTGCCTACAAAGTCTCCACCATCTGCTACAATGATGCTGTCTTCCGGTAAAGCTTCTTCAACCAGATGCAGAACTTTCAGAGGATTCAGATGCCTTTCAGTTTTCTCTTCAGCTTTTTGTCTGAAGGTTGATAAAAAAACGCAGGAGCCATTGTTAAAGTGTCCCTGTACTTTTGCTACATCATAGCAACATATCAAAGGTTTTGATTGGTGGCAGTCTGGGCGCTGAGACCCCCACTGTTCACTAAAATGAGCAGAAAGTGCTCACACAGACCGGTGGACTGACTGGAGATGGACTCATGGACTTTCCTCAATTCTCTCCTCATTTTAGCGATCAGTGGTGGTCTTACCATTTGGATACCCACAAATCAAAATTAAAAAAAAAGTAAAAGTCTTGTCTGCCATATACTGACTGTCCTCTTAGAAACACAATCGGCTCGTCTATACAGTATAAAAAGGAGAGCCTACAAATATTGTCTCATCCCACCAGAGTGGCCTTCACACAGTACTGATGGCAGGGTCTACTAAACACCAGTAGTACAAATGATAATATGAATCGGCCATGCATTCCCATCTGCAGTAGACAGACCACACTGATACGTTACTCGTTTGCCTTCTCCTTAGTTACGTCTCCAGTTTTAAGGCCTTCTGTCCAGTCTGAGGGACACGTGTACCCCCGAAGTCCTTCTGCAAGCCTGAGTATGAATGAACCAGCATCCCCTAAAAGAGAAAAACATGATCAGAGAAATATGTGTTATTTCTGTATAAGAACTGGGTTTTAAAGAACAGTCACGAGTCATTTCATAATGTCATAATTCTGACATTTCCCCCTCGGTATAGGGTGATATGAGCCTACTCTTAGAGAGGACCTGTCACCACCCCTGATGTCTTACTGAATACTTGTATTCCCCATAATATCACTATTCTGCAGCATCTATTCTTATAACTGAATGTTACCATTTCTCTGTTATTCCTCCTGAAAAATTTCTGAATAAATTAACAACTGGGTGTTGGGTGGGGAGGTGTCCGAACACATTGACCCTGCTCATCAGCACTGATAGTTTCAGACTGTGTAGGGGCACAACCTTTTGACAGGGGAAATGGTAACACCCAAGAGTCAGATAAAAAGGGAGCATGTTGTAATTCTGGTGCCCAAGGAACCTGGGTCCAGCCCTGATTTTATCGCCATAGCTGAGAACCAAAGAAAACAAGCTTTACATGAATATATCTAACACTACCCTGATAAGATGGTGAATGACAAGAGAGAATTCTTTTTTTAAATGTAGGGAATTTACCTTGAATAGCAACAGTTGGCTTCCAAAACATATCTGAGTTCTTGAGGAGCTGAGAGTGGTCTCTGTTCACAGCTATGATCTTACTACGTCTGTTCAAGACGCGACCATAGGAGAGACGGAAATCACAGACTGTACCTAAAATAAGAATAAGAACTGTGAGGCTACTAGTACGTAAAAGAACTGGTCAGCTTTACTGACACGTCTGTTTTAGCAAATAATATATTCTGCACAAAATTACAATCCCTGCTGCTGCCATTTTGGCACTGCTCTGACCACTGCTGCTCTCCACTTCCTGTTCCCGGGCTCAATACACAGAAAACAGATTGGACTGTCAACTTAGCCAATCACTGGCTGCAGTGTGACCTGCCTCAGTCAGTGATTGGCTGAATGAGCAGTCCAAACCATTTCTTGTGTGCCCATAGTGTTCAATGGTAAAAGTCTGGGTGCCTATAGCCACCCCTAGTGGGAGCTTAGGAGGGAACGGAATATGGATTTATTGTTACGTTCAATGAGAGTTATATAAATCCAGCCTAGAAGTTAGAATACCATTATAATCAGCCTTCTTCTTGTGATGAACTTTGACGACAAGTTACCATATTTTTTGGATTATAAGACACCCCCCCCCCAAAAAAAAAAAAAAAAAAGAAAAAGTGCGGGAAAGTGGGGCAGTGTCCAAATGCTAATGAACACTTTATGGTCTGATGGGGGGCTGATCTAAGGATGATGGGTGGCTGATCTGAAGCTGATGGGGGGGATGATCTGAAGCTGATGGGGGGGATGATCTGAAGCTGATGGGAGGGATGATCTGAAGCTGATGGGGAGGATGATCTGAAGCTGATGGGGATGATGATCTGAAGCTGATGGGGGGGGGATGATCTGAAGCTGATGGGGGGGGGATGATCTGAAGCTGATGGGGGGGATGATCTGAAGCTGATGGGGGGGATGATCTGAAGCTGATGGGGGGGATGATCTGAAGCTGATGGGGGGGATGATCTGATGCTAATGGGGGGGATGATCTGAAGCTAATGGGGGGGATGATCTGAAGCTGATGGGGGGATGATCTGAAGCTGATGGGGGGGGATGATCTGAAGCTGATGGGAGGTGGGATGATCTGAAGCTGATGGGGGGGATGATCTGAAGCTGATGGGAGGGGGGATGATCTGAAGCTGATGGGAGGGGGGATGATCTGAAGCTGATGGGAGGGGGGATGATCTGAAGCTGATGGGAGGGGGGATGATCTGAAGCTGATGGGAGGGGGGATGATCTGAAGCTGATGGGAGGGGGGATGATCTGAAGCTGATGGGAGGGGGGATGATCTGAAGCTGATGGGAGGGGGGATGATCTGAAGCTGATGGGAGGGGGGATGATCTGAAGCTGATGGAGGGGGATGATCTGAAGCTGATGGGGGGATGCTCTGAAGCTGATGGGGGGATGCTCTGAAGCTGATGGGGGGGATGATCTGAAGCTGATGGGCGGATGATCTGAAGCTGATGGGGGGATGATCTGAAGCTGATGGGGGGATGATCTGAAGCTGATGGGGGGGGGTGATCTGAAGCTGATGGGGGGATGATATGAGGCTGATGGGGGGATGATATGAGGCTGATGGAGATTGGGGGGTCTGATCTGAAGGTAATGGAGCTTTGGGGTCTGGATTTGGGTTCTGATCTATGTTAAGGTCTGATGGAAAATCTTTTTTTTCTTAATTTCCTCCTCTAAATCCTAGTCTGATAGTCCGGAAAATACAGTAGTAACTTTATGGACCTTATCATCTGTGTGAGATTTAGAGGGGTTTTCCAGGACTTTCATATGGATGCTTAAGGAAAATTATAAATGATGATCAGTGATATATGTCATGCAATTGAAAAAAAAACATATCATAGAAGGCATGAAACTCTTACTAATTACAGAATAAAACTAGTAATGAATATACTAAGAATGTCTTGAACCTAAGTTCACAATATAGATATCAATCAAAGGGGTAGGTTAGTTGAAGGGGGTATGTCACCAGGGAGGGGGAATCTTTCCCTCGACAATCCCTGGTTACCCCTCAGCTCAGAGACGTGCCCAAATGGTGGTGGATATGCTCTGTCCACATACCTGCCTTGCAAGAGCCCTACTATACCCTACGGCATGCCAGTTTCCCCCAAGGTGAGACACGTAAAAGTAGTTGAATTCTTAATTTACTGGGATCCTTACCAGCCAGTATCACTAAATCAGCCTCCTTAAGAGCATCCCTGCGGTTCTGACGAATGTGGATGGGGCTGTCTCTTCCCAGCATGCCTCGGGCCATTCCACCCAAGAAACATGGAATACCCAAAGACTCCAAAGTCTTCCTGCAGAACAAGAAAACAGTAATTTAGGGTGAAATGCTCCATTACTGAAAGATTAACCTTTATCTCCTGGCTTTGTTCAGACCAATGTGAGGCATTCATATAGAAATGTACTATTTTCTGGGTGAAAGCGAGGAGAGTGGAAACTACCTGGACACAGCTCTCACACATCATCCTGTATAAATCTATAGGCCTACACAGGACTCTAACAAGGTTCCCTTACTGTACAGCACTGACGATACTACCTGAGGTTGTCAGCAGGCGTTGGGGGCAGCGTGCTCTGACTGCCCAGGATGAAGACTGGTTTCTTAGCACGACTCAACAGTTCCACACATTGCTGGATCTGCAGGACAGAAAGACACAAGATTGGTCTTCAATGGTATAGTCATTTCTGCAAGATGGCGCAACAAAATGCAACTATCGACCCCCTTCAAGGCAGTATTTAGTAGAGGCACTGAACAGACCTGCTCAGCAGTCGCCTGAGGGATAGAGACGGGAAGAGGCGAAGTGTCTCTGGGCTCCCAGGCCCCAGCAAACAAGTTATTCAGGTGATTCTGCAAATACCTAATAGGGTAGAAACAAATATTAGTAATACTGATCCAACCCTCTCCCTGAACAAGATGGTTTCATACAGAAGAACATTGCCCAGCATCAAAACCATGGTTGCAAATCAATAGTAAAATTGCATGTATATGCATTATTCCATTCAGCCACATTTTTGGGTAGTGGTTTAACTATGTGCTAGGCCACCAGAAACATACAGTAGTAATACACCCATAGGACATATGCACATGGCTGGAAATACTGTTCCCTGACAGTGGTGCAGACACCGGATTATGTTTCTAACTGTAGGTACTCATGTAGAGTCATGTGGTGCTTCCAGTCTATTATAAGGAATGTCATGACGCATAGCACAATTTTTTCCCCTTTAAGATCCCATAAAAAAAAAAAAAAATTAAAAGGCAGGTGGAGATACATTATGGGCTCATAGACCTCTATGAGCTGGAGTATTATCATGGGTTTTGGGTTTTAGTTTTATACCACCCTAACTGCTAAAAAAGAGGAACTGATCACAACTCTTACACTCTTTCTTATGGCCGGGAGTAGCTATAGGGGGTGCAGAGTTAGCATTCCCTATGGGTCCCAATGAGCCTGAGAGGGCCCAAATACCCTTGTGCCACATAAGAAGACAATGGTATTATAGAAAATGCATGCTGGTCAAGTTACAGCTGTTGTTCGATGGAAGAGGTTAGGTCAAAAATTAAGCATGGGGGAGTACCGTTTCAATTTTTGCCTCAGGCAGCATGAAGGCTATGTGCTTCACTGCCCCTGGCCATAAAGCACAGAAGGAAGGGGGGCCCAAGCTGAACTCTTGCACCAGGTCCCCTGAGCCTTTAGATTATGGTCATTGTTCTCAGGGATGACCACTACCGTACCTGCCCAATCACACTGTAAGCGACCAGACCCCTCAAGTATATTACATTACAGCTATGTGCACACTTGTATCTAAGAGGCAGTAAGGTATGTAGATTCTGCTCCATAGTATTTTCAAGACCGGTGGGGCAAACAAAGATCATTCACTACACAGAAAAAAATAAATGAAAAAAGAGCAGCCTGTGCCAGATATATAAGGAGCATTCACCTGCATCAGATTTATAGAGCAGCCTTTGGAACTATCCCCATTTAAATTGATGGTTGTCCTTCCCAAAAACGTAGGATGGAGAAGAGGTGATGGTCATTACTGAATCCTAAACATAAATGTGCACAGTGCTCTAATCCCAACTTTAGATGCCGAACCTATCCATACATTTGTACATTACTCAATGCCAGATAGGCAGAAGGGCACAACTTGACCTTACGCCAATGTATGTTTCACTTACCAGTTGATTATTTTTCCCATGATCCCTTTAGGTGCTCCTTTCGGGGCTAACTCTTTTTGGATGATATGGTATGGATACAGAATGTCTATAGGAAATTCTACAAAAACAGGACCTGAACATGCACAGAGAGAGGAAGAAGATAAAAAACAGGTTATTCATGTCACAAGTCAAATAAAGCAAGAATCAGCATAACCATAACTTACTGCACCATTTTGGGGCACATTTATACACGATGTAATTTTTTTGGCCATTTTTTGCTGACGCTATAATCTGCACACAGCTTCTTCCTACGCCTAATACATTCCCTACCAATCTTTGTGCCCTAGGCAGTCAGGAACATTTATGTATAGGCTGAGGGTAAACTAGTCGTATGGGGGTCCTACTGCCAAGACCTCTCCAATCTGTGGGGAAATCTGTACAGTTCTCCCTGCAGTGTCAACACAGGAGAAATTGAGTTTTACACAGTTCTCATCGAAATCAACTGTGTAATGTGCCAACGTCGTAGGTCCTCCAGAGTGTGTTAGAGGTGCTCTTGAGATGCTCTGGCATAATAAGTGACTTTTTACACTTCTGTCCAGTACATCTAATAAGAGATAAGATCACAATCATGCAAAACCTCTTTACTTCTACTTGCAGCCCTACTCACCAGGCGTTCCTGACTGGGCTTCAGCCAGAGCTTTCCGTAACACAGGGACAATGTCGCGTATAGTCCTGACAGAGGCACAGAATTTACAGATAGGCTTGAAGAGTGACAACTGGTCTATGTCCTGGAGAGCGCCTCGGCCCTATGTAAGTGGAAAAATATATCAGTAATAGAAAAAGTATAATATAATAACTAATAATTTATATTGTTCTTTTCTATAGAGTTAGGGGCAAAGCATGTTCATCCTGGGTCTCTAGCTCCAGGATAGCAAATATGATGGCAGAACTACAGATACTGTATTTTAGAACTGGGGAATGGATACAGGTAAGATGGTAATAGTTAGGGGAAGGATGGTAAGAGGGTAATAACTAGGGGAGGGATGGTAAGAGGGTAATAACTAGGGGAAGGATGGTAAGAGGGCAATATCTAGGGAAGGGATGGTAAGAGGGTAATAGCTAGGGGAGGTATGGTAAGAGGGTAATAGCTAGGGGAGGTAGGATAAGAGGGTAATAGCTAGGGGAGGTAGGATAAGAGGGTAATAGCTAGGGGAGGTAGGGTAAGAGGGTAATAGCTAGGGGAGGGATGGTAAGAGGGTAATAGCTAGGGAGGGATGGTAACAGGGTAATAGCTAGGGGAAGGATGGTAAGAGGGTAATAGCTAGGGGAGGGATGGTAAGAGAGTAATAGCTAGGGAAGGGATGGTAAGAGGGTAATAGCTAGGGAAGGGATGGTAAGAGGGCAATAGCTAGGGAAGGGAAGGGATGGTAAGAGGGCAATAGTTAGGGGAAGGATGGTAAGAGGGTAATAGCTATGGGAGGTATGGTAAGAGGGTAATAGCTAGGGGAGGGAATGTAAGAGGGTAATAGCTAGGGGAGGGAATGTAAGAGGGTAATAGCTAGGGGAGGGATGGTAAGAGGGTAATAGCTAGGGGAGGGATGGTAAGAGGGTAATAGCTAGGGGAGGGATGGTAAGAGGGTAATAGCTAGGGGAGGGATAGTAAGAGGGCAATAGTTAGGGGAAGGATGGTAAGAGGGTAATAGCTAGGGGAGGGATGGTAAGAGGGTAATAGCTAGGGGCGGGATGGTAAGAGGGTAATAGCTAGGGGAGGGATGGTAAGAGGGTAATAGCTAGGGGAGGGATGGTAAGAGGGTAATAGCTAGGGGCGGGATGGTAAGAGGGTAATAGCTAGGGAAGGGATGGTAATAGGGTAATAGTTAGGGGAAGGATGGTAAGAGGGTAATAGCTAGGGAAGGGATGGTAAGAGAGTAATAGCTAGGGAAGGGATGGTAAGAAGGTAATAGCTAGGAAATGGATGGTAAGAAGGTAATAGCTAGGGGAAGTATGGTATGAGGGTAATAAATATGGGTGAGATGGTTTACGCAGGTTAGGATTTACCTGTAGCAATGTTGCAGCGGCTCCACCGATCAGCAGGAGGGGGGATTCCGCCATCTGAGCATTCTTTATAGCTGTCACAGTGTTGGTTAAACCTGGACCCGCTGTCACTGCTGCCACACCAACTGTACCTGCGCCAAAGTAACCATTGCATGTGTATAAGTGGGCTTACTACTGAGCCTATAGATCAGCGGGTGCACAACCTTTTCTGGTCCAAGGGCAATCTCGGCAGATTTTACCACTTCTAATGACCATAAAAAAAGAGATTATGTCACCAATGTCTATGCCCCTTAAAAAACAGCAGTCTGGATGAAAATGATGCACTGTGCTATGCCTAGTGCTGTCTATCACACCAGGACTCAAAGAGAATACCAGTCATGGTCTGCATTTGGCATAACACACTAACAGATTAGTCTGGATTGCTCCTTCAAAAGGGTTTTCCGAGATTGTAAAAAACTTGGCACAAAACAGGACACTGCAAAATCAATTATAAAAAAAATAACACTTCTTAAATGTCTCACCTTTCCAATGCCACCAATTTGATCCCTGCTGGGCTTGCAAAAGGCACATACTGTTCATCGTTCACATGACCGCTGCAGCCAATTAAAAATGCAGCCAGCTTGGGCCACATTTTTAAAAATCTCAGAAAACCCTTTAGGTTGCTTGAAAAACAACTTACAGTATACAACCACACTGTGCAGCCACACAGTGCACCATTTTTCTTTATCTCTCCCTGCTTCCGGGCACCGGTGTGCTCCTTGCCACTCCTCATCTCAGTAACATAGAAGATACATTTGAGCATCTTCTCACGTATTTTGTCCTGCACCAGTATTTAGGATCAGCGTAGGGTAGAGATAACAGTGCTGCAGTGTAATGACTGTGTCTCTGTATCAGAAGGATGTAGCAGTCTTTTAAAAGTAGCACCTTAGAATGCATGCAACCTGCAATGCCACATAAAACAGTCTTACATAGTGTTGCAGTGAAAGGACGCCACCATTTTCAATGCAGACAACAAAAAGCTACATAGAATGCATTATGAGAGCATGAACATCATATTAAAGCTGTATTGCTCCACACATAAGGCTTAACACCTGTAAAATATTAGAAATTCAGTGGTGCTTAAATGTTTATGAACCCTATAGAATTTTCTATATTACTGCTTAAAATTGACCTTAAAGGGAGTCTTTCACCTATATAACTAACAGCAGTGCCCCACAGAAGATTGCAGACACATCCCAGACATACCTGTGTGCAATGTGTGTCTGTATTCTATGTCCAGGAAAAGCACTTTTATTCTGCTGGAAAACAGCTCCCAAGTGCCCAGCTGAAAGTGAAACTAAAAACAGCTTTCTCTCCCGACTCGATTTCTAACAGCTATATCTTCTGATATACTGGATATAATGATGTGATTTTGGTATCATTTGAAAGCCTGGAATGTCAGCTTTCATATAAGCAGCCCTCCCCTCTTCAGTCTGGTTTGCTTTTAGTACTTGCAGCAGCAGAACTAGACACTTGGGAGTTATTTTCCTGCAGAGTAAAAGTGCTTTTTTTCTGAACATGTAATACAGACACAAAGTGCACACAGGTAAGTCTGGGATGTATCTGCAAACTTCTGTGGGGCACTGCTGTTAGTTATATAGGTGAAAAACAGGTGAAGGACTCCCTTTAAACTACATCAAAAGAGTCAAAAATATTAATATCTATTTTTTGAGGAAAATGATCCAGCATCACATGTCTGTAAGAAGCAAAAGTATTTGAACCTTTAGGATTAGCAAATATTTTGAAGATGAAATTAGGAGTGTTCAATCAATGGGATGACAATCAAGTGTGAGTGGGCCACCATTTTAAAATAAAGAATGGGGACCTATCAAAGTCTGATCTTTACAAAATACTTGTGGAAGTATATCATGTCATGAACAAAGGAGATTTCTGAGGACCTCAGAAGAAGAGTTGTTGATGCTCATCAGACTGGAAAATGTTCTAAAATCATTTCTAAAGGGTTTGGACTGCACCAATCAATATTCAGACAGACTGTGTACAAATGAAGGAAATTCAAGAACATTATTACCATCCCCAGGAGTGGCTGACTAAGAAAGATCATGTCAAGAGCATGGTGTGTAATAGTCCACAAGGTCAGAAATGTACCCAAGGTACTCTAGGCAACTAAAGGCCCTTCTCACATTAGCTAATGTTAATATTCAAGAGTCCACCATCAGGAGGACACTGAATAACACTGGTGTTCAAGGCATTTTTGCAAGGAGAAAGGCGCTCAGCTCCAAAAAACATTGCTGCTCATCTGCTGTTTCCAAAGATCACCTAGATAAGCCAGAAGACTACTGGAAAAATGTTTTGTGGACAGATGACACCAAAATAGATCATTTTAGTTTAAATAATAGGCATTATGTTTGGAGAAAGGAAACAACTACAGTACATTCCAGCATAAAAACCTCATCTCATCTGTGAAACACAGTGATAGTAGCATCATGGTTTGGGCCTGTTTTGCTGCATCTGGGTCAGGACAGCTTGCCATCATTAATGAAACAATGAATTCTGAGTTATACCAGCAAATTCTAAAGGAAAATGTTAGGACATCAGTCCATGAGCTCAATCTCAAGAAAAGGTGGGTCATGCAGCAAGACAACAAAGCCTAAGCATATATGTCATTCTACCAAAGAAGAGCAAAAGAAGAGAGTTTTGCATAAAGTTTTGGAATGGCAAAGTCTGGACCTAAATCTATTACAAATGTTGTGGAAGAACCTGAAGAGAGCAGTTTATATGAGGAAACCCACAAAGATAACAATGCTTAGGCCCCTTTCACACGAGCGAGTTTTCTGCGCGGGTGCAATGCGTGATGTGAACGCATTGCACCCGCACTGAATCCTGACCCATTCATTTCAATGGGTCTGTGTACATGAGCGTTTTTTTTTCACGCATCAGTTCTGCGTTGCATGAAAAACGCAGCATGTTCTATATTCTGCGTTTTTCACGCAGCCCTGGCTCCATAGAAGTGAATGGGGCTTCAGTGAAAAACGCATTGCATCCTGAAGCAAGTGCGGATGCAATGCGTTTTTCACTGATGGTTGCTAAGAGATGTTGTTTGTAAACCTTCAGTTTTTTATCACGCGTGTGAAAAACGCATCAAAACGCATTGCACCCGCGCAGAAAAAACTGAACAACTGAACGCAATCGCAGACAAAACTGACTGAACTTGCTTGCAAAATGGTGCGAGTTTTCCTGAACGCACCCTGAACGCATCCGGACCTAGTCCATGACGCTCGTGTGAAAGAGGCCTCAAGCTGTTTCTCGCTAGTGTCATTGGGGGACACAGGACCGTGGGGTATAGCTGCTGCCCCTAGGAGGCGACACTAAGCTGAAAAAGTGATAGCTCCTCCTGCCGGCTATATCCCCTCCCACCTGGAGAGAGCATATCAGTTTTTAGCTTAGTGTCGTAGGAGGCAGACCTCCCTGCTCTGCAGGGTTATTAGTTATTTTATTTATCCTTTTATTTGGGGAACAGGATCGCTTTGCCTTCCTGTCCCCCGGGGATACCTGGCCAGGGTCGGACCCCCTCCCTGCCCAGTTCCCCCATGAAGAAAAGTGGACCAGGGCAGCATTGCTCTCCTGCTTCCCGCCAGCCCCGGGGTCACCTGGAATCTAAAGTCCCTCCATCTGTTCCAGTCTCCTGCCACTTCGGTGCCAGCAACTGAGGAGGTGACCCTGCTGGTGTCATTTACGGAGGGTGAAGTGCTGGAAGGGGGGCAAGGTGAAGAGGGGTGAGTATAAGTTACCCCCGCGGCCCCACTACCACCAGGCACCCCCCTTTCCCCAGACCCTGTGGGAGCTTGGGACCCTCACCTTTTTCTCGGGCCCAGACGCCTTCCAGGTCCTGCGTTCCCCGTTATCCCCACGGGGGAAGCTTTCTCTGCAGGCACGCTCGGCGCGTGTGCATGCCGCCGGCCGCGCTCCGCTCACCGGAAGTGGTGTTCCGGACCGGAAGTACTTGCGGGCGGCCGCAGTTTCAAATTTAGGCCCCGGCTTTTGGGCCTACTAGGCTGCGGCCCTTTTCCCCGCCCTGGGGGGGCGGAGTTTCTGCTTTTTCTTCCGGGGAGGAGCTCCTTACCATGCCTGCATCGTGAGACAGGCTTTCCTCCCACAGACGCCGCGCTGCTACGCTTTGGGGGACACAGGACCTGGTGTTACCTGGATGGTCTGGTAGGACAACCTTTATTCCTCCTCCAGCTTCTCCCACCTCCTTCCACCCCCCTCCAGCTCCCTGCCAGCCTCTTTAGTCAGTCATGTCTGAACCTACGGCTGACCCCCGTCCACTATTAGCGCCCATTCACTATGCGTGTGCTAAGTGTGACTTAAAGTTTGCACGCGGCCAGTCGGACTCCCTCTGCACCACATGCCGTGCACCCAGACCAGCACTTCCGCCTGAGCAGCCGCAGTGCCCCCCTGTCTACGTGGAACCGGAGTGGGCCCGTACCCTATCCCGGGCAGTGGCAGATTTATCCAAGGTGTCCCAAACCACCCTCACCCTCATGGGTCGTTTGGTTGACCACGCTCCGCCTGCACAATCTACACCCTCCGCCACTAGCCAGCCCAGGGGTAGACCCTCTCGCAAGCGGCCCAGAACAGGTCAATCTTCCTCTTCTGAAGCCTCTGTTTCTCCGCCACCCCCTAGGTCTCGTTCAGAGGTTTCTTCCCCCACGGGGGAAGCTCTCTCTGAGGGGGAGCTCCCTGAATCAGGCTCCGATACGGACCCTGACCAATCTTCCAAGATGGCGTCCTTAGTGGACAGTTTAGTTACTGCTGTCTGTGACACATTTCACATTCAGGATGAATCTACTTTGTCTGGTCACTCAAAGGTGTCCTTTCTTCGTTCTATGCACTCCCAAAAGGTGTTTCCTCTGCATGACGATTTTGCTGCAGTAGTTACCAAGTCATGGGATCACCCAGATAGGCGCTTTACCGCTTCAAGACGCCTGGATCTGCTCTATCCTTTCCCAGCCAACCTGGTGGATAGGTGGTCCACGCCCCCCAAGGTAGACCCACCAGTTGCCCGTCTGACCAAACATACGGCAATTCCTGTTGCGGATGGTTCTTCCCTCCATGACCCAGTGGACCGCCGTCTAGAGTCTTTCTCTAAGTCGGCCTTTGCAGCGTGCGGTACCGCGCTTCGCCCTATTTTTGCGTCTGCCTGGGTGGCGAAAAACGTCTCTGAGTGGGCTTTACGGTTGCACCAGGACATCTCGAGTGGTCTGTCTCCGGAGGATCTTCAGGCATTGGCCCTTCAGATCTCTCAGGCTGGTAAATACCTTTGTGAGGCTTCTCTGGATGCAGGAGCTTTGATCGCCCGTGCCTCGGCCCTTAACGTAGCCTTGCGCCGCGAGGTTTGGCTGAAGGTGTGGTCAGCGGATGCTTCTTCCAAGCGTTCCCTTACAGCTCTTCCATTTTCCGGTTCACGACTCTTCGGAACCCGGCTGGACGAGATTATTTCTGAGGCCACGGGTGGCAAGAGCACCCACCTTCCGCAACAGAGGCCCGGACGTTCCGTTCGTCCTACATCCTCAAATTCCAAATTTCAGTCCTTTCGGCGTTTCTCAGGCACGCGTTCAGCAGCAAGGGCTCAGGCCGCCACTTCCTCACAGCAACAGAGGAAGAAGCCTACCTTTAAGGCCCAACCCGCTTGGCGCCCTCGGGCACAGCCCACCCGCTCATTTAATAATAAGCAATCCTCGGCATGAGGGGGCGCCCCCACCCCAGAGGGTGGGGGGGTCGTCTCCTCCTTTTTCAGGAGGCTTGGCGGGCCCACATCTCCGATGTTTGGGCGCTCGAGATTGTAACCTCAGTGTACAAGATCGAATTTGTCTCCCGTCCACCAGACCGATTTTTCCTGTCCCGACCACCCAGAGATCCTGGCCGGTCGACAGCTTTCTTTCAGGCACTTCACACCCTTCTTTTAAAGGGGGTAATTGCCCCGGTTCCCCCAGCCGAGCATTTCAGGGGTTTTTATTCAAACCTCTTTGTGGTGCCCAAAAAGGAGGGATCCGTGCGACCAGTCCTGGATCTCAGGTTGTTGAATCGTTTTGTCAGGACTCAACATTTCAGGATGGAGTCCTTACGCTCCGTAGTGGCCTCCCTGGAACAGGGCGAGTTTCTTTCCTCAGTGGACATTCAGGATGCGTACCTGCATATCCCCATCGCCCACGCCCATCAGCGTTTCCTCCGTTTTGCAGTGGAGGATTGTCACTATCAATTTGTGGCCCTTCCCTTCGGGTTGGCAACCGCGCCGCGAGTTTTCACGAAGGTGCTGGCCCCTCTTCTGGCACTCCTTCGTTCCAGGGGTATCGTTCTGTTCCCGTATCTGGACGACATTCTTGTGAAGGCACCCACCTTCAGTCAGAACGAAGAGAGCCTCGCCATCACCATAGGCGCGCTGACTCAGTTCGGCTGGCTAGTAAATTTCAAGAAGCCATCCCTCCATCCCAGCAGACAGATCACCTTCCTGGGGATGGTCCTCGACTCAGCCACATCGTCAGTCCGGCTCCCTCTCGACAAGAGACGATCGCTCCAAAGATCAGTGCGGCTTCTCCACCGCAGCACACGTCCCACGATTCATCGTTGCATGCAGGTGCTGGGGACTCTAGTGGCCTCCTTCGAGGCAGTCCCGTTTGCGCAGTTCCACACTCGCCCACTTCAATGGGCGATCCTGTCGACCTGGGACAAGTCACCGGACTCCCTCAACAACTCCATCTCCCTTCCTCCCCAGGTGCGGTCGACCCTGGTGTGGTGGCTAGAGGCTCCAGCCCTGACTTCCGGCAAGTCCTTTCTGCCGATCTCGTGGACAATTATCACCACCGATGCCAGTCTCCTCGGTTGGGGGGGGGTTTCCCTCCACGGATGGTCCAGGGGAAGTGGTCTCCATCGGAGTCCAAACTACCGATCAATATACTGGAGCTGCGGGCCATCTATCTGTCCCTGCTTCACTGGACCCCCCTATTGGTAGGATTGCCGATCCGGATTCAGTCGGACAATGCCACGGCGGTGGCTTACATCAATCACCAGGGAGGAACTCGCAGCCGGGCAGCGATGGACGAGGCGGCCAAGATTCTTCAGTGGGCAGAGGATCACGTGCCAGTCATTTCCGCAGTATACGTTCCCGGGGTGGAGATTTGGGCGGCAGATTACCTCAGTCGGCAGACCGTGGATCCAGGGGAGTGGTCCCTACATCCGGAAGTCTTCAATGCCATTTGCCTTCGTAGGGGTCGGCCGGAGGTGGACTTGATGGCATCCAGGCTCAACCACAAGCTCCCAGTCTTCCTGTCTCGAACAAGAGATCCGCGGGCCTACGCAGCAGATGCACTGGTAGCCCCATGGGAGGGGTTTTCCCTCCTGTATGTCTTTCCCCCCATCCCTCTCCTACCCTGGATTCTTCGCAGAATCAGGAGGGAAGGCATACCAACCATTCTCATCGCTCCAGATTGGCCCCGGCGCACGTGGTACACGGAGCTCATTCTCCTTCTCGGAGACGCTCCATGGCCTCTCCCACTCAGGGACGACCTCCTATCTCAAGGACCCGTCTTCCACCAGCGTTTAAGCTGGCTACGTTTGACGGCGTGGCTATTGAGACCTCCATTTTGAAACGTAGGGGATTCTCTGACACAGTCATTCGGACCATGATCAGGGCAAGGAAGCCTACATCGTCTACAGTTTACTACAGGGCTTGGAAGTCTTTTCTCCGGTTCTGTGGGGAGCGTGACCTACCTCCACTTTCCTTTTCTTTGTCTACGGTCCTTTCCTTCCTGCAGTCAGGTCTGGAGTTAGGGCTGGGTCTTAATTCTCTTAAGGGACAGGTGTCTGCGCTGTCAATTTTTTTCCAGAGACAGCTGTCACAAAAATCCCCGATCAGGACCTTCCTTCAGGGGGTAGCTCACATTGTGCCTCCCTATCGTCCCCCTCTTCCATCCTGGGACTTGAACCTGGTACTTGGTTCCCTCCAGGAACCTCCCTTCGAACCGCTCGACAGTGTCTCTCTCCGTCTCCTCTCGTGGAAGGTAGCCTTCCTGGTGGCTGTCACCTCCATCAGGCGAGTTTCGGAACTGGCGGCACTTTCCTGCAGAGAACCCTTTCTCATCTTGCACCTGGATAAAGCGGTTCTGCGTCCGGTGCCTTCCTTTCTACCTAAGGTAGTCTCGGCCTTCCATATGAATGAGGACATCGTCCTTCCATCTTTCTGCCCCTCGCCATCCCATCCTACAGAACGTGCTCTCCACAGCCTAGACGTGGTCAGGGCATTGAGGATCTACTTAGCCGTTTCAGAGTCTTTTCGGCGCACAGACTCCCTGTTCGTCCTGCCTGAGGGTCCCCGCAAGGGATTGGCGGCTTCCAAGGTGACGATTGCCAGGTGGATACGTCTAGCCATTGCCGAGGCGTATCGCTCCCGAGGCAGGACGCCCCCTGCTCGTATCACGGCCCACTCTACCAGGGCGGTGGGCGCTTCTTGGGCTCATTTCCACCAGGCCTCTGCGGTACAACTCTGTAAGGCAGCAACCTGGTCTTCCTTACACACGTTCACCAGGTGAACACTTTTGCATCGGCTGATGCTGCTCTGGGACGCAAGGTTTTGCGAGCGGCGGTTCCCTAGGCCTTCGCATCTGCGTTCTATTTTTGGTTCTCCCCTCCCCGTGGACTGCTTTAGGACGTCCCACGGTCCTGTGTCCCCCAATGACACTAGCGAGAAAACGAGATTTTTGTGGACTCACCTGTAAAATCTCTTTCTCGCTGTGTTCATTGGGGGACACAGCACCCACCCATTGTTTTTCATTTTACCGCAAGGAATCTTTTCTTTCCTTAAGCGGGTGGGGTCATTGGTCCTAGGTTCGGACCTAGTTGACGTTTCTTTCTGTTTTTATTTCTTGTTTTGCTCCTACTGCTTGGGCACAAACTGATATGCTCTCTCCAGGCGGGAGGGGATATAGCCGGCAGGAGGAGCTATCACTTTTTCAGCTTAGTGTCGCCTCCTAGGGGCAGCAGCTATATCCCACGGTCCTGTGTCCCCCAATGAACACAGCGAGAAAGAGATTTTACAGGTGAGTCCACAAAAATCTCGTTTTTGTGCAGAGGAATTGGCTAAATTATCTGCCAGACCAATGTGCAGGACTAATCAGAAATTACTGGAAATGTTTAGTTGCAGTTATTGCTGCACAAGGGGTCACACCAGATACTGAAAGCAAAGGTTCACATACTTTTGCCACTCACAGACATGTGACATTGATTCATTTTAATAAATAAATAAATGACCAAGTCTAATATTTTTGACTCATTTGTTTGATTTGGGTTTTTTTCATCTAGTTTTAGCTCAAATTTAGGCAGAAATGTGGAAAATTCTGAAGGGTTCACAAACTTTCAAGCACCACTGTGCATGACTACATTCTTCCAAATTAGCACCAAGTATTGTGTCTGGTACAACAATAAACCCTGTTTGTGGATATAAACAGCCATACTTTTCTAATCCTCTACAACCCCAATCACAAAGATGGAAGGAAATATGTTTAGTGTTCCCTACCTGAAAGTCTGGCTACTGCATCAGCGGCAAATACCGCAGTAGCCTCATGCCTGGTGTCCACAACACGTATACCCAATTTTTGACATGCAACCAAGATGGGAGAAATGTGGCCACCGACTAGGGTGAACATAAATTTTACACCATGGGACTGTAGCACTTGAGCTACTACCTCTCCTCCATGACAAGGACTTTGAGTTTCCACCTTGAAATAAAACAATGCCAAATTGTTAGATTTATTATAGATCGATAAGTCACATGCTGAAGCATTGATGCATTACTGGCCTACTTGTTTTCACATACTGGAAAAAAACAGAGAGGCATACTGGGCTATAAGAGTGCACCCCTGGGTGAAACATTAGGGTATGGTAATTCCATATAAGATATGTGACTTTCTAAGCTTAGATGACCAAGTCCAAAAGCGCTCTTGAATTCAGTGACTAACCAGGCTGCCTCATAGCAATCATGGGTACAAGACGAGTGGAGTCAGCTGAGGTGCCTATAGAATATCACTAAGGGGCCGTTCACACTGTGACTTTTACAGTCAGAATTTGGCTCAGAAGCCATGGCAAATTCAGTTGTCAAAAGACATTATGTGAACAGTCATAACATGGTAGGTCAAACATTGACATTAGGCAGAAATATAGAGCAGGGGGTGTAAATTCAAGCTCTTGGGCTCCAATGCAAAATCTATAACAGTGCCCACCAGCTACCATCTGCCATTTATAATATTGGCGTCTTATGTGGCTCTTGGTACACCTCAGAGGTGTAACTACCTCTGTACCCCCTATAGCTGCTCTGTGATATACAGGACACAGACTCGCTGGGCTTAGTCAAGAGATGGCCTAAACGCTTTAGATTTTAGTTGAACCCATCCAGTAGTCAATCTGACTGTTTAGTGGCCCATCAATAGGATCTGTAGACATCAATGGTCAAAAAAGTTGGGTGGCCATCGAAAATATATAGGTGGACTGTCTACCTGGCCCCTTGGATTTCACCAGCCATGGGTTAGCCATTACTCAGGCAGCTCACTAGTAAGCAGACATTTCATAGCTGTCCAAGACTTATCCCACCAGATACTATCCAAATTCAAAGTAGTCCAAGGCAATGGAGGTTGCAATAAAAATATCATCTTAACAAGTGCAACTCCAAAGTTTCAGCCACCAAGGGCCTTTGTCAAGAAAACAGCAAAATGAAACAAGTGCAACCATTTATTGTCTCTTTTTGCTGTTTGCGCGACAAAGGCCCTGGATGGCTGAAATGTTGCACATGCATTTATGTTTTAATTGAAACCTTTGGTGCCTTGGACTACTTTGAATTTGGATGCACCCCATTGATGGCTTGGTGGAAAACTGTACCAAAAAAAACACAGATTGAACCAGTTGGTGCATGGGGTCCACTAGATACTATGTTCAGTTGACCCAAGGCAGCTAGGCTATAAGGTCACCAACCTTCCCACATCCTGTACACTAGTTTCCTTAGGAGATACTTAAATCATATTTTTGAGAATATTTTTTGTTTGCTGAACATCAGTCAAAGTATGTTCTAACATTTTAAGGGCTCATGCACACGAACGTGTGCTGGCCGTGCCCGTGCTGCGGGCCGCATACGGCGGGTCCGCAGTAAACGGGCACCGGCCGTGTGCAGCCCGCATCACGGATCGCGGACCCATTCACTTCAATGGGTCCGCGATCCGGGAGATGCGGAGCGGAGGCACGGATCGGAACACCACGGAAGCACTACGGTGTGCTTCCGTGGTGTTTCTGGCCGTGCCTCCGCACCGCAGAAAAGTAGAGCAAGCACTACTATGCCACCATAACACTCCCTATTCACAGGAGTGGCAACAAGTGTTTGATCACATAAACGTAGAGAACCCATCTGCAGTGCCACCAGAGGGGAAATGAAGCCTTATATAGTTTCTATTGTAATCAATGGATGGTCCTTGTATGAACATACTGGGGCTTCCACAACAAGATCCTCTGCACTCTACTAATACAGGAGGGTCCTGAATGGGGAATATCACAGTACTCTCTAAAATCCCTAAAAGAATATTTGAATTTTTTTTTTTTTATAACCAGACAATCCATTTAAAAGAGGAGCCCAAAAATAAAGGATAGGAGCTACCTCCAGCCTTTTTCATGATTTAAATTTTTGCACATGACTCTAGAACCCTAAGAAAAGGTGGCTTCAGTGATATCTGCATTATATCTTCCTGATCTGAATGAAATTCATACACATGAACGTTCAGCTGAAAGATATTTAGGGCAATAATCATTGCAGGCCTATCATAAGTGTTGATTTGTTAGACATTAGAGACCTGTCTGCTGAGCTTGTCTGACGGCTTCAGCTATAAATATTCAGTACATGGGATGATTACATTGCTGTAACATGAATAATCTAGAATGATATTATATAATACTGGACTGTCTCCAAACCAGTTTAGTAGATTCACATTGTTTCTATGTGTAATCAACGTTTTTATGTGCATTAAAAAAATGTTTCCATATGACTTACCTTATGAAAGAGCTGGTAGATGACACCCAGACGGTGCCCCAGCCACAGTAGTACAATGGCCACTAATGCTCCAAGAGCTGAACCCACAAGGTATATACACTGACAGTCGTGATCCATTGGAGAAGCTGAGGGAAAACAAAGAGTAAAAAAGTATTAGTATAGAATAAAAACTAAACACATTGGGGAAGATTTCTCAAAACTGGTGTAAGGGAAAACTGGCTTAGTTGCCCATGGCAACCAATCAGATTCCACCTTTCATTTTCCAGAGCTACTAGGGAAACTGAAAGGTGGAATCTGATTGGTTGCTGTGGGCAACTAAGCCAGTTTTCCTTTTCACCAGTTTGATAAATCTCCCTGGTAACTTTTGTCTATTTCTTTTTGTACATTCTTTTTCTTTTTAAAACCCAAATTGGAAATGGCAATGAGTCGCAACCTTCAAGAAAGCCATACACATAAGGCCACACGACCATATTTCATATCAGTGTCCGATCTGTATTTTCTGCGGATTGTACACGGATGACACCCTTGTGCTTTCTATATCCGTGTGCATGTTCCACAAATTATAGAACATGTCCTATTCTTGTCCGTATTGCGACAAAACTAGCCATTTTTAGTAATGTATGTAAGAAAAATGAGGATTGCACACGGAAGGGTGTCTGTATTTTGTGGATCTGTGGTTTGTGGACCACAATATGGACATGTTTGTTTGCATGAGGTCTTAGACTGATGTTGGCAGATACCAATGATGAATCTGGGGGCAAATTAAAGTGGTTGGCCAGCATCTATAACTAGCTGCACATGTGCTGGGAACAGTACATACATGCAGCTGGTAATAACCAATATCTGATGGTTTGATATGAATAATTCATGTTTACATGCATGTTCCCTGCTTGCCAGCGTTGCGCTCAGGAAATGGCTGCTGATGGAGGTTCCAGTACAGTACATCAGAGGCCTCCATTCACTCACACATTCACCCACAGCACCAAGCCAGCCATATCTTCAGCATGCTGCCTGGACCTCCTCTAATAATGACCCCTATAGTTCCCCGCGTAGTATGCACCCAGCCAGCGGCAGCGAGGATGGCTTGGGTGGCCCTATGGGCATCGGTCCACCAGAAAAATTCCCTGTAGGGTCTATGGCCAGTCTGTCCCTGGTTCCATTCATTTTTTAGTGGACAGAGTTTGTAACTGCAAACGTTGCTGAAGAAAATGGGAGCAGCACCACAAAAACCAGATCCATTCACTACACAATGGATGGAGCTGTGTAGTTCTGCTCCTGAAAGCATTCCGTTCAGTCTTCAGACCGGAGAGCAAACCGCAACATGCTGCGGTTTGCTCTCCGTACTGTATATTCGCACCAAGACGGATCCGGAATGACCCCCAATGGAAGTCAATGGGGACGGATCCGTTTGGTGTGACTTTCAATGGAGTTCATGACGGATCCGTCCACAGCACACCACACATGATAGACATATACACACAGACATACACATACACAGACATACTTACATGCTCCCAACAGCTCCGCACATCACAGAAGGAGGAGGACTGCGCGCACATGGGAAGATTCTCCCTCCAGCAGAGGGCGCTGTGGGGAATCTTCCTATGTGCGCGCCGTTCTCCTCCTCCGGAGCTGCTGGGAGCATGTAAGTCTGTACACTACATTACTTATCTTGCACTGATCCAAGGTTACAATCTACCTTATAGCCCAGAGCTGTATTCACACTTCTGCTGGTTGTTATCAGATACAATCATCATGCTTGTCGTTTGCACAGCTCCATATGTGTAGAGGGACAGTTTCCCCAAAATCAGATTACAGCGCAGTGTCTAATGTAAATGGATAAACCTGCAGACTGTTTGCATATTAAACCAATATTTAAGTACATTTTTTAAACTCCTGTTTCAAAATGAGCAAACACTCTAGTGTTGAGCGAATCAAAGTCTACGAAGGGAAAATTCATTTCGCTGCGAAGCCGAATTTCCTTGTGCTTCGTGGTAGCCAATTGATTTTTCTTAAATGACTGTTTAAAAAAATCATACTTAATCATACCTCATCCGTCTGAGTGTGAAGAGCCGGCCGCCGGCATCTTGAATGAAGATCTCGCATGAAATCCTGCGCGCGGTGACATCACCACGCCAGCCGACATGATGACATCATCACGGGCCGCGCAAGATTTTGCGCTATAAATCTTCAATCAAGATGGTGGCAGCTGGCTCTTCGCGATCAAACAGAGGAGGTATGTATGATTTTGTTTATTTTTTATTTTACACTGTATTATTGTTGTCAGATGCTGTCATCTGCTATGATTGCGGCGTCTGAGGGGTACAATAACAGGGGGCAGCACAATCGCCACTCCCTGTCATTGCACCCACTACTGACAAAGAAATGCGCTTTTTGATGAAGTCATTCACCACAAAGCAAATTTTTTTTGTAAAATTCAGGAAAACAGCCTAATCAAATTTTTCAATACTTCGCTCATCTCTAATGGTGACATATCCTAGCAACATGGCATCACTTTATATCATGGGAATGCCCCTTTTAGGATACTTTCACACTTGCGTTGTTCTTTCCTGTATTGAGATCTGGCAGAGGATATCGATACCGGAATTAAACGGATCCATTTTGATTTTGCACATCAGGATGCATCCATTCCGTTAGTGTCCGATCACAAAACGGAATGCTGCTGGAACGGAAGACATCCTGAACAGATCTCTTTCCATTCAGAATACATGAAGACTAAACGGAAACGTTTTTTTTCCGGTATTGAGATCCTCTGCCGGATCTCAATACCGGAAAACCACAACGCAAGTGTGAAAGTAGCCTAAATCCACTGTATTGATAAAAACCATACATAACACACGCCGGGGGTCATTTATTAAAGGGGTTATCCTGGAAAAAAAAAAACATAACTTATCCTCATGATAGGTCATCATTATCACATCGGCAAGGGTCCAAGTCCTGAATCCCTGCCGATCTGCTTTTTTAGGGATCCGCTGCGCTAACCCCTGAGAGTTGGATCCCCGCAGATCCAGTACTGATGTCCTATCCTCAGGATAAATATCCTTTCCTGGATAACTCCTTTAAGGAACTTGAGACTATTTTAGTTGTAAAAATAGTGTCAAGTCACTTTTTTGAATGACTGTGTGACAATATTTAGTCTCAGAGCCGGTTTTACGCAGTGTTCGGCAGTTAAGCAGGACAGGGGCATGTTGGTGGCTGTGCCGGGGCGCCAGTCCTGGCAAATTTAAATCTGGAAACAGGAGCGTTGGTGAAAAACTACTCCAGCCAAGTCGTAAAAAGCCGATCTTAGTTAATGACCCCTACTTACTTTGCTACCTTCGCCCAACGCAGGTTTTAGGATTTTTTTCAGTCTTTAGCTGGAATGTAAAAGTAATAAATCACGTCACCAGAACTGTGACAATCAGGTGTCACTCACACATGTAGCCTGAATTCCTGTACTACATGATCAACAAAGCCAAATAAGTATTCGATAAGGAGTCAGAAGGACACCTTAAAGGGTTTCTGTCATCAGAATTTAGCCTACAAAACCGAGTGTCATTTGCAAATCGCAAATGACACCTGATGACAGAAAGCCTTCTTTTATAGAAAACTGTATGGTAGTTTTTGTTAAAATAGCGTTTTTATAATATGCTAATTAGGCCCCCTAGGTGCAGTAGGCGTGAACCCTGCACCTAGGAGCGGCCGTAATAACGCCCCTTACCCCTCCTCCCTTGCGTTGATTGACAGGGCCGGGCAGCCATCTCTTTCGTCTCCCGGCCCTGTACGATCGCGAACTCCCGCGCCTGCGCATTGCGATAAGCAATCCGCGCATGCGCGTTGATGAAGCCGGGACCCGGGCGGCCGCCGGCTCTCAACGCGCGTGCGCAGATTGCTTATCGCAATGCGCAGGCGCGGGAGTTCGCGATCGTACAGGGCCGGGAGACGAAAGAGATGGCTGCCCGGCCCTGTCAATCAACGCAAGGGAGGAGGGGTAAGGGGCGTTATTACGGCCGCTCCTAGGTGCAGGGTTCACGCCTACTGCACCTAGGGGGCCTAATTAGCATATTATAAAAACGCTATTTTAACAAAAACTACCATACAGTTTTCTATAAAAGAAGGCTTTCTGTCATCAGGTGTCATTTGCGATTTGCAAATGACACTCGGTTTTGTAGGCTAAATTCTGATGACAGAAACCCTTTAACAATTACAGGAGGGATTTCACATCTGACTGCAGAATGCAGAGCTTCCCTTTAACTTTAACTAAAGTCTGCCACAAAAACTTGATCAGACGAGACAACTCTGCACAGGCTGGGACTATGCAAGCGGAGAACCTTGTGAAATTCATCATACAGAAGAAACAGCCATAGATCAGCCCTTGTGACTAGGAATACACTACAAGAGGGTATAAGCCTGGTGCCCACACCAGCTGTATGATGACCCTGTGCCATTACCTGGTCCGGCTGCAGCCTGGCAGTGAAGGGGACTGCAGTCACAGGCTCTTCCTACCTCCCTCTCCCCTGATCTTTACCCAGAGATCCTCTCTGGCAGCCTGCTCACGTGATCCCACAGATGTCACACACAGCTCCCTGCACAGACTGGGAGGACAGGCAGATCCCTCCCAGTCTGGTAATGACAGGGTTACTCAGACTGGGTCAGGCGTGATGCAGGAAGGAGGCTGATCTTTTAACTCTTTCCTTCCCAGAGGCACACAGTTTCCAAGGGTTATTGGAGGTTGCAGGTCCTAATGAGAATCTATGCCTCGTGGACCAGAGCTGCAGCTATCAGCCTGGCTGGAGATATACAGGCAGCAGACTGGGACATACCTCCCAACTTTTTGGATGGTCAAAGAGGGACACTTATGGCATACCTCCCAACTTTTAGAAATTGCAAAGAGGGACAATATGTGCGGTGCACATTATGGCAGTATTTTTCATACTAGGCCACGCCTCTAACTCCGCCCAAAGCATAACTACTGGAGCCCCTGCGGCAATTTTTTTTATTGCGATTCAATGTCCATTTAAATATTAGCTCATAAATTATCAGATTATAGATATTTTAAGGTCCAAATTGAACCAAATAATGAAGTTCTGGTCTAATATACAGGTAGAAACTGTACAAATAGTTTAGTAAGTAGCAATTTACTAAATTTATTAATGTTCATTTATGCATTAATTCTCCAGGTCAAAAAGAGGGACATTTAAGGAGCAAAGAGGGACAGAGGGACTTGTGTCAAAAAGAGGGACTGTCCCTCCAAAAGAGGGACACTTGGGAGGTATGTTATGGTTCATTGTGTGAAAGATCCATTTTTCATGCATATTTATTATATTCATTTTAATAGTTTTCTTAGGGCACAATAGCGCAAAAAATACCTGAATATAGAAATTTCTCAAATCCAAATTGCATCAAATAATACAATAATATACAAAGCAGAATCTAATATACAGAGAGAAACCAGATAAACACTTTCTGGATCAATATTGTAGATGTAATAATGCAATTCTATTCCTCAGATCAAAAGAGGGACATTTAAAGGGTTTCTGTCACCAGTTTTGGGCATATAAAACAGGATGACATTTGCAATGTGCAAATGTCACCTGATGCCCAAACTGGTGATCATTTTTTTACTGGTGCCCCCGTTTTTGAAATAAATCAACTTTTGTCGTGTGCAAATGAAGCTTACTAGGTGCAAGGGGCGGTAACCCTGCACCTAGTAAGCGCCGTTTCCCTACCTTTATTCACGCCCCCTTTGTTGTGATGGACAGGGCCAGGCAGCTCGCTCTATCTGCTCCTGGCCCTGTCCGTGCTGAAAATCCCGCGCCTGCGCCGTTCGGACTTCATTCGGCGCAGGCGCAGTGAGTGCCGATTGCTGCCGGCGCTGCTTCCTCACTGCGCCTGCGCCGCCTTCTCTTCTGGGTGTTCTGTGACGTCATCGGCGCAGGCGCAGTGAGGAAGCCGGGAGCCCGGCAGCAATCGGCACTCACTGCGCCTGCGCCGAATGAAGTCCGAACGGCGCAGGCGCGGGATTTTCAGCACGGACAGGGCCAGGAGCAGATAGAGCGAGCTGCCTGGCCCTGTCCATCACAACAAAGGGGGCGTGAATAAAGGTAGGGAAACGGCGCTTACTAGGTGCAGGGTTACCGCCCCTTGCACCTAGTAAGCTTCATTTGCATACGACAAAAGTTGATTTATTTCAAAAACGGGGGCACCAGTAAAAAAATGATCACCAGTTTGGGCATCAGGTGACATTTGCACATTGCAAATGTCATCCTGTTTTATATGCCCAAAACTGGTGACAGAAACCCTTTAAGGAGCAAAGAGGGACAGAGGGACTTGGGTCCAAAGTAGGGACTGTCCCTCCAAAAGAGAGACACTTGGGAGGTCTGGGCAGAGGATTGTCACACAGCTGTCTTATGGCCTCATTTTATTGTCTTTATTAGGTTGGTATCACTGTGCTTTTTTATGAGTTTTGTTGGATTTGCAGCGTTGTTTAGGCAAGAAAGTCAGATCCAGATGTTGCATGGAAATATTAAAGGGAGTCTGTCACCTCATAGGCCCCTATAAAGTAGTAAAACAGCCCCATAGCACTTGTTATAAATAAAGTATTGGTACCTTTTGCGCTGTCTTGTGATCTTCAGAACTGCCAAAAACGTACTTTAATTGATATGCTAATGAAGCGTCTGAAGAGCCCGGAGGCGGGGTTTACCGCCTTCGAGCCCGGGCTCCTGTCCTTTTTTAAAGTTATTCCCCGCCCCAGCAACTGCCTGCGCCCGCCCTGCACGTCACCATGGTCCTCCTTCAGCAAAATCCCGCGCCTGCGCCTTCCTGTGCGTGTCTGGACCAGATTTTGCGCCGTTGGACAGGCGCATGCGCACTAGGTACGGCGATGCCGTGCCCAAAGTGGGCATCACAGTGCGCATGCCCCGTCCCGGCGAGAGACTGCGCAGGATCTTGCTGAAGAAGGAGGACCATGGTGACGTGCAGGGCGGGCGCAGGGAGTTGCTGGGGCGGGGAATAACTTTAAAAAAGGACAGGAGCCCGGGCTCGAAGGCGGTAAACCCCGCCTCCGGGCTCTTCCGACGCTTCATTAGCATATCAATTAAAGTACGTTTTTGGCAGTTCTGAAGATCACAAGACAGCGCAAAAGGTACCAATACTTTATTTATAACAAGTGCTATGGGGCTGTTTTACTACTTTATAGGGGCCTATGAGGTGACAGACTCCCTTTAAAAGCAGTAAAATCATTTGTCCTTTTCTGTCACATATCTCATACACATTGAGGTCACTGTATGTTTTTGGCATGTGGGGGGGAAATCCATGCAAACACAGAGAGAACACACAGTGCACTGGGGTGGATTTAGCAAAACTGGTGTAAGGTAGAACTGGCTTAGTTGCCCATAGCAACCAATCAGATTCCAACTTTCATTTTTCACAGCTCCTTTAGAAAATGAAAGGTGGAATCTGATTGGTTGCTATGGGCAACTAAGCCAGTTTCCCTTTCCCCCAGGTTGATAACTCTCCCCCACAAGCTCCATGCATATGGTTAGAATTGAACACAAGACCACAGTGTGTTACTGGACAATGGTACTGAATCCAAATGCCTCTTCCCAGCTGAAATGGCTGATAACAGGGAACAACAAAAGACAGTCACCTGCATACAGAGGATAGATTTTAGATTTCTCTTATAGACTTTGATCACAGCAGTGGTTGCACTAATCAACACTGCATTGGGAAACAAAACAGTGTGAGCAGGACACAACAATCACGTGCTGAGGAAGTTTTATCAAAACTGGTGTAAGGCCCCTTTCACACGAGTGAAAAACACAACCAATCAGATTCCACCTTTCATTTTGGACAGCTCATTTGGAAAATGAAAGGTGGAATCTGATTGATTGCTATGGACAACTAAGGCCTTGTTCACACATCCGTTATTTGATCAGTTATTTCCATCAGTTATTGTGAGCCAAAACCAGGTGCGGGTCAAAAACACAGAACAGGGGGACATCTTTTCATTATACCTTAGCTGTGTAGCCTCCACTCCTGGTTTTGGCTCACAATAACTGATGGAAATAACTGATATGTGAACAAGGCCTAAACCAGTTTTCCTTTACACCAGTTTGATAAATCTCGCCCTATGCAGACTTTTGGAGTCATTTATCAAACTGGTGTAAAGTAGAACTGGCTTAGTTGCCCATAGCAACCAATCAGATTCCACCTCTCATTTTGCAAAGGAGCTGTGAAAAATGAAAGTTGGAATCTGATTGGTTGCTATGAGCAACTAAGCCAGTTCTACTTTACACTAGTTTGATAAATGACCTCATTTAATTCCACTAGCCATCAGATCTGCACAGAAAATGCCAGTATGGTAGGGTGGGATTAGGTGTTTACCACCAAATAAATCATGATGATAAGGACTGTGAATGAAGCCTGGGGCAAGTCATTGGGTTGGGTATTCATATCAAATGAGTGCTTCATGTCTCCACGATATGCCTCATTCACACGTCAGTGATTTCCATTAGTGATTTTGAGCCAAAACCAGGTCTGGCTCCAAACACAGAACAGGTGCAGATCTTTCCCTTATACCTTATGTCTGTGGAGGCTCCAATCACTGATGGAAATCACTGACCAAAACACTAAGGCCCCTTTCACACGAGCAGGAGACTCGGATGTCTCCCGCAACGTGTGCTGTGTACTGACCTCCCGACACTACATACATACATACATTACATAGCATTATACTGATTTATGATGCTATGTAACCCTTACAGTTCTGGGATGTGTTGGATAACGCTGACAGCATTATCCAACACATTCCAGAACTGATGTGTGAATGAGGCATAAGGCCTCGTCCACATTTACATTTTCCATGGACAGCACAAGTACCCTTTCATTTGAATGTGTCTGTTCACACATCAGTATTTTTTTACTGACTGTGGGTCATTAAACAATTTATGGAGACATGCACTACTTTGGTCAGTGATGTGGACCAAACACGCAAATTCTACGGGTCCGTGAAAATCACAGACACAACACAGATAGCATTCGTGTTGCATCCGTTTTTCACTGACCATTGCTAGGATGATACAAAGGGCAAAAATGGACACAAGAACCAAACACGGATGCTTCATCTACGTCTTCATGGACTAATACAGACTGATTTTTTCAATGACGTGAAATGGATGTTGAAATGTGAACAGGGCCTAAGATGCACTTTTTTGACCACCATATCTTCGGTTCCTAGGTGTGCAGCTGCTTGTATGCTTGACATGCAGGTGGGACAGCTCTGAGTGCCCTGGAGGAGGCTCATGTTGTGGGTCATTAGGGGAATTCAGGAGAAATTCCTGCAGCACAGGTATTTGTGCTACTTTCATGAACAGAACAGTGTCACCCACAGATCCCCCATAATAGTGATGTTCTCAGCTACATGGGCCCCCATAACTATGAAGGACACAGAGCTAACAGTTCTTTCATTACTGTATTTAGTTGCAGAAAAATATCTGTAGTCTCCTGCTAAGATGTGAAAGCAATAAAGTCTACCATGTAAAATACGCTGAAAAACATAGAAACAGAACAGCTAAGAGACATTTTGGGTCACCTCCAACTGGAAAATTGGTAAGGAAACAGGAGGATCCTCTTTAAAAGATGTATAGAAATAAATATGGTTTTTGTGGTCATGCTACAAAGTGGCCACTGCTAGACGTGGATATGAAAGAGTGGATCACATGTCACAGTCTCTACAAAAATGATAATATATGAAGCCAAACGTATTGCTGCAGAGAAAGGCATCGAGAATTTCATCAGATCAAAATCATGGTGCTACCGATTCAGGAGGAGACGTGTCCTTGATATGAGCACCAAAACTAGAAGTGCACAAAAATGGCTGAAGAATATGAGACCAAGATTCTTTCTTTTCACAGATTTATTATTGACACTAGGAAGAAAATGGATTTGAAATAGGCCAGATTGGGAAAATGGATGAAGTCCCTTTGGGCTAGTTTCACACTAGTGTTCAGAGATGCGGCAGGGAACACATGCTGGAGCTCTCTGGATCCACCATTGCTGGATGCTGCCGGCCCCGTTATCTATAATGGAGACTGGCAGAGATCAGGCCGGAGCCCAGCAAATATGCCAGTTTCCCTTTGAACCAGTTTTGATAAATCTCCCCATTATCTCTGTTGTATATGACTACTCATTAACTTGTGCTCAGAGGATGGACTCTGACTTTTATCCTCTAAGTGCTATCTTCTCTTACATACGATGCTGATCAGATAATCATTCTACAGCCACTCATTAATACTATATGAACTTTGAGCCAATTCTTCCAGCTATGAATGGCTCAGAGGCTCTACCATTTTAGTAAAACTCCTAACTTTGCAATATACAACCATATTAGTGGTTGTCATCCATGTAGGGGGTCAGGATAGACCACTGATTAGGATAATACGACCATGTAGAAATTTTTGCAGTGGTAGCAATATCATAAAGTGTGGCTAAATCCTCAGTTAGGGCTCATGCACACGACTGTTGCAAATTGCGGATCTGCAAAACACGGATACCGGCTGTGTGTATTTTTCATTTTGCGCAACAGAAGGGTCGGCCCCTAACAGAACAGTCCTATCCTTGTCTGTAATGCGGACAATAATAGGACATGTTCTATTTTTTTGCGGAATGGCCATGTGGACACAGCCTGCACACAGAGTCATTTCCCTTTTTTTAAGGCCCCAGTGAAGTGAATGGTTCCGCATACGGGCCGCAAAAAAACAGAACGGACACGGGAAAATAAATAAGTTTGAGTGCATGAACCCTTAGGGCTCATTCAAACGACCATATGAACGCGTCCGCAACCATTTTACAATTTTGCTGAACGGGTGCAGACCCATTCATTTCAATGGGGACGCAAAAGATGTGGACAGCACGCCGTGACATTTCGTCATGTTATCGCCCCCTTCACCAATCAAAGATGGATTATACGTTCTCCGTCAGCTTCGGAACCAGTTGCACATCTAAATGTCCCCTGCAACTCATCAGGATATTTGGTGGCAAAGTAAGGCTACATTCACACCAGCGTTTTTGCAGGATTCGTCATGCATCTGCAAAAACGCTTTAAAGGGATATTCTCATCTTAGACAATGGGGGCATATCACTAGGATATGCCCCCATTGTCTTATAGGTGTGGGTCCCACCGCTGGGACCCGCGCCTATATCCAGAACGGAGCGGGGAGCGCTACACCTGGAGGACCCCGGGTTTCCGGCCACCACCAGGCGCAGGTCCCCGCTCCGCTCATAGAAATGAATGGGAGCCGGGCCGTGCAAGCGCGGTGCGCTCCCATTAATTTCTATGGAGACGACGGAAGTAGCCGTATTTTCGGCGGCCCCTTAGAAATGAATGGAGGGCGGCTGCGCATGCGCAGTGTGCCCTCATTCAGTTCGGGGGCTCCGTTCTGGATATAGGTGCGGGTCCCAGCGGTGGGACCCGCACCTATAAGACAATGGGGGCATATCCTAGCGATATGCCCCCATTGTCTAAAATGAGAATAACCCTTTAAAGACTGTTTTGTCTTAATGCATTCTGGATGGAAAAGGATCCGTTCAGAATGCATCAGTTTTGCTTCAGTTCAATCAGCATTCTGCTTTGGAGGCGGACACTAAAATGCTGCCTGCTGCGTTTTAGTGTCCACATGACGAAACTGATCCAAACGAAAACGGACACAATAGAAAACTGATCCGCCCCCATTGACTTTTAATGGAGTTCATGACGGATCCATCTTGGCTATTTAAAAGATAATACAACCGGATCTGTTCAGAACGGATGCAGACAGTTGTATTAGGCCTTGTTCACACATCAGTTATTTCCATCAGTTATTTTGAGCCAAAACCAGGTGCGGGTCAAAAACACAGAACAGGAGCAGATCTTTTCATTCTAACTTATGTCTGTGTAGCCTCCACCCCTGGTTTTGGCTCACAATAACTGATGGAAATAACTGATCAAATAACAAACAAGGCCTTATCATGACTGAACCGTTTTTGCTGATCCATGACGGATCCAGCTAAAACGCTGGTGTGAAAGTAGCCTAATGCAAATGTTTACTGATGGAGATTTTTGATCTCTACAGTTTCGATGATTTTGGGAAGACATATGCATAAGAGCCATCTACTTTTATATTTACTGCCTATCTAAAGCTCTGCCTTTTAGCCACAGACATGGATTTCATTTTTCTTTTATTAAAAAATAAATAAATAAATAAATAAAAATATCTTACACTGTTGTAAGCTGCATGAAGTGTAATGTCCTGGGTGGAATTTCTACTTAAGAAAATATGTAGGTATATGATTTATTTTTTCTCATTCAGATTTTTATTTCTGTCTGTTAAAGTTGTGAAACATAGAAGAATAATGGCAGAAAAAGGCCACCAAGGTCTATCTAGTCTACCCATATATCATGAAAATTGTCCTGACAGTGAAAGGGTTAGGGTCCATTCACACAAACGTATATTTGTGGGTCAGCATTATTGCGGACCCGCAAATATACGGGGGCCGCCCGGCGTGTGTTCCGCAGTGCTCGGAACACATGCCAGGCGGTCCGATTGAAAATGCCTATACTTGTCCGTGTGTACGGACAAGTATAGGACATGCTTCAAATGAACCGCAGCACGGAGCTAGCTCCGTGCTGCGACTCCTGGCCCCATAGAGGTGAATGCAATATTGCGGATAGATACGGCCCCATTCAATACGGTCGGGCCTTAATCAGAGATTGGTGAAAATTAAAGGCAACCCACCATCAGGGTCCTGCTGTCAGAACCACAGGTGATGTTAAAATCCAGACAGCTTTCTGTCATAAGGGAACCTGTTGAGATGTTCCTCACCTGTCCACATCTCGGAGCAGTAGCAGTGAGCTGCTATTTTAGAAGACAGTTGTCACAATGGAAGGATCTAAAAATGTTTAATGAATATAAAAATGTGCAAAACAGGTATCCAAGAAACACACACAACTACATCAGATATGATCCAATGCCATGATTGCGGCAGGATAGTCAAACATCTTCTTATAGCCAACATTTAACTCTTCAGGGTAGGGTAAGAATTCTCGTACATGCTTGACCACACACGCAGGGACAGGCTTGTGCTTCCGAAAGTCCAGGAAGCCATGGGCCCATATTACAAAGGCTCTGTAGGAGGTCCGTCTAAGTTTGCTGTAAAAAAAATTTAAAAAAATCAGGGAAAAAATTAAAAGTCATGAGACACTGACATTTATAGGGGTTTCCAAGTACTTAGATACCGGAGATGAGGTCATCAATATCAGATCTGTGGGGTTCTGACATGCTGCACCCCTACCAATCAGCCACTAGTGCTGGAAACTATACAGTGAAGAGGGCCAGAAGAACAAGGTTCCATCCATTTTGTAGTGACAGTGATGTGGTATGGGAGCAGAGCTGCAGTATGCCGGTGGCAGAAACTACACAGTATATGGAGCCTTCCTGGAAAACCCCTTCAGGGCTACTTGCACACGTTCACTTGAAAGGGTCCGCAATCAGTTCTGTGAGCTTCCGTCGGTTTACTGTCCGTGCCTCCACATTGCATAAAAGTGCGTATCGCGTAGCCCATTCAAGTGAATGGGTCCACAATAGCAGGGGGCACGGCCGGCACATGGTCATGTGCATGAGGCCCAATACAGAAATTGATCTGCCTTGCAAATTTGGAAATCAGCAGCATGCCAATTGTTTTTGTGGCCTTTTAGTGTGGATTTCAGTCTTTGAAATGCAAAGGGTGAGATCAAGGAAATACAGCATCAAAATCCACCAAAAATTTGGAGGATTTTCGTGCAGAAATTCGTTTTGTGCGTAATGTCTATTTGTAAACCCGTATTCATGTGCATGAGATTTAGCAGAAGTGGTGTAAAGGAAAACTGACTTTGTTGCCCATAGCAACCAGATCATATTCCATCTAATTTTTCAGAGTTTCTATGGGCAATTAAGCCCGTTTTCCTTTACACCACTTTTTATAAATCTCTCTCCATTTGTCTATAAGCTTTGTGGGCCAAGTACGGCATGCAGTGATCAGAACTTTTGGTGCACATGGTGGAAACCATATCCAAAAATATTGCTACAATTCTGTAATGTGTGTATGGCATCCATTATGCAATACTCTAGCTAGAACAGGCTTTTATACAATTGTAGCAAACTCCCTGCTGTGGTAAGTATTAGATCCATATGGGTTTTCAGTATCTGGGTGAGAACTTGAAATAACTGGAATACCCCATTAAATGAGCCCACCTACTGGAGAAGTGATGTTAGATCAGCGGGAGTCTGACTAGAGATCCCCACCGATCACTACAGGAACCTAGTCTCCAGAACCAACATGTGGACGAATTTATACACATGCACCTCTGCCCAATACAAATTCTATGGTAGGTACGGAATTAGCCAGGTACTACAACGCCAATCCAAACAAATTCTGCACGCTCATGAGGGTGGGGAAGGAGAGGGATGTGAGCCTCGGTCATCAAGTACTTTAACTTTACTACTTACTGGAGATAATACAGAATGTCATTTTTTCTCTTAATTTTGCCCAAGAAACGATAAAGGAAATCAAGGCGATCCCGGTCCAGACACAGCTCTTGGAAGGCTGGATGCTTCGTGATACACAGACGCTCATCATTGAGCTGGGAGAGAAGTCCAAAAATCTCGTGGCAACATACAGATTCTTCCACGGTAGACATGACACAGCAGTGGCCACATTTGCACCACTTGGTGCTACTGATATCTCTTCTGACATATGGCGCTTGTGGGATTTCTTCCTGATCTTTACTGGATTTAAATGTAACATACACCAAATTCGGCTGTGCTTGATATGGTTTCCCCATGCCTTCCAGGACACGGAGACGCTGTGAAAAAAATATCAGAGTGTAAGGGTAATTAAACATGCCCGTATACCTTCCATAGGTGACAGCTGAACCCTCATTAGACCAACAGCTCAATCTCCCAACTTCCCCATACACACATATGTTTGGCTGAGCATTGAGGAAAGAGGAGAAAGCGGCTGCCAGACTCCGCCAGTGACAACTTATCCCCAGGATAGCGTTTAAAAAGCAGACATTCCCTACCTACCCTTGCTTCCCTTTCTTGCACACTCAGAATGTCACCACGAACTTGACAACCAGTTTTTCTCTTCTTTGGTCCGATTTCCATCTGTAAAGGCAAAAGAAAAAAACATGTTTGCATAAGGGTTAACTACAAAATATATCCTCAACACCAAAGTTTAAAGGGAGTCTGTCAGCAACTTTTGACTAATAAGGGTACATGCCCCCGGTGTGGATTACATGTGGTTTTTCTGCACGTGTACAGCCTAACACAGTACCAGCAAAGTGAAGGAGATCTGGCTGTACACTTCTCATGTACACTTTGCTTTTTTGCTTAGGTGTGGAAAATGACCTGTTGGATGGATTTTAAAATCTGCAGAATGTCAATTGTTTGTGCGTTTCCACATCTTCTGTCGTGGTTTTCCCCACAGACATCAATTCTGGGTTTAACAAACAAAAAAACCCCACAAAAATCCACAAAAAAAACCGCATTAAAAAAAAAAAGAAAAAAAAAATTGCACAAAAAAATGCATCAAAACCACAATAAATAGTGCAGATTTATGTGCAGTTTTGCTGCAGATACCATAACAGTACCAGAAATCTCCACTAATACATGTTAAAAGAGTTCAGAAAACTAATTTTCATTGCTACAGAAAACGGCTATTGGGCAGGGTTCGCTTTTCAAAATGCCCAAGCGCCTCTCCCTCCAGACTTCTTCCCCTTTCCTCTCACCTCAAGGGCAGTGTCGGACTGGGATGCATAGGGCCCACCTGTAAAACTAATTCTGGAGGCCAGCTGTAAAGCTACCGTACATGCAAATATTAGCCGCTACCACATGGATGATTATGGGGGCCCCTGGAGACACTTTGAGAAGGCAGGTCCATGATGAAAGAGGATACTGACTGGTGGTCTCTGCCATCTGATGCATCTATATCTGGGTAGTCTGTTAAATAATTCACTCAGTATTTTTATATGAACATAGGTTTAGGTGCTGTATGCTATGTAGTGCTATCAGTCTACTGTGCCATGGGCCACTTGTGCAAGGGGTGGGGGACTAGGGGCCCACTGGTGGATTCACCTGTTCCCCTGTGGGCTAGTCAGAGCCTGGTCATGGGGATGCTTCTACAAGTCTCGTACAGGCACCCTCTGCTGTGCTTTTGGCCCTGTGCAGTCCGTTCTGTGGGAGATTGCCTCGGGGAGCTGTTCAGTGCAGGAAGCGCAGCACAGAGTACTCGTGAGAGACTTGTAGAAGCATCCCCGTGACGTCAGAGGAAAGGGGAGGAAGCCTGGGGAAGTTAGGGGAGGAGAGCTTAGACACTTTCAAAAGCAGAGCCTGTCCACCTGGGCACTGCTGTGCAGAGTTCGTCACTATTCACAAGTCCTAGCCCCAAATCCCAGGACCCAAGCACTACAAGGAACCAGTGCCAACCACATTGCCTGTGAAATATATCTCCATGCACAAGTCTGTTAAAAAAAACCTTTTACCCCTTACGTCCATGTTTGACTGAAGCATCAAAAAAAGGCTTATTTAAAGAGGACCTTTCACTGCTCCTGACATGCCTGTTTTAATAGCTCCATGCATTCCCCATGTAATAACAAGTCTGGAACATCTATTCTTATGTCTCTATGTTGTGCCATTCCTTTATTATTTCTAGTAGACTTATGCTAACAAGTTGGGGGTGTGTATCTGCACAGACTGACTCTATCCAATCAGTGCTGCCATTTTCATACTGAGCTGGTACACACCCTAACTGGTTACCTCCCCTCTGTACCCTTACTGCAGACTGTTAGCAATTTATTATTTCTACTAGAAGTTATTAATTAAGGAATGGCACAACATAGAGCCATAAGAATGGATGTTCCAGAATTGTTATCACATGGGGAATGCATGAAGCTATTAAAAAAGACATGTCAGGAGCAGTGACAGGTCCTCTTTAGAGGGACATGGTTCAGATTTGATTGATTAAAGGGATGGTTTTAGTATGCATAACAAATCTACGTTACTTACGGATGGAGAATCTTCTCCACTTGGTTTATCTCCATCATCCTCATCATTGTCTGCAATATCGCGGAAAAACAAAGAAGGGGTTATTAACAGTAGAAAAATCAGATTCAGAAAATATTTCTACATAACCTCAGAATTCAGGAAAAAGATGCGGAAACCTGTAATGTAACAGATATAAGTATTCTTCTTTAAAACAGGACCTAACAAGAACAACCAATTTTTTAAATGACGTCCCCTCCCCATGAATCAGCTGATCTTGGGGTCCGGCTGCAGGGGAAACTGCTGGTGTCTTCTCATTTTGTCACTGCAGTGAAGATTCAGGCAAGGTCCAAAAGAACCATTGTGACAGCGATGGTTCTAAGTGGGAGAACCCACACTGTCACATTCATATGAAAAACCCAGAGGAGGGATACTGAAGTATTTTTTTTGTAAGTTTTTTGTTCTGAAACTGACCTACCATAAATAGTTTTTGTTTTTTTTTTAACTGTCAGCCCATAAGAAGCTCACATCAGTGTTGTGTTATCCAAATTTCTGTCCCATCAGAGGAACAGAAAATAATTGATCTTTTTGTCTGAATGGATATTTTGAGCCCTGAAAAGGGGTGTCACCCGCCACCCACAGGATAGTGGATAAGTAGCCTATCTCTGGGCCTTCAGCTGATGGGACCTGACTGATCACAAGAACAGGGGTCCCATTCCCCCGTTATGATGGAGGAACAGGTCATACATGCACACTGCCGCTCTATTCATACTATAAGGGAGTGCAAGAGATAGTGGACATGGGTGGAAAAGCCATAGACTCTACAGGGAAATTTCACGGTGTCCAGGGGTGCACCAAGATCTGGTGCTCTGTAGGAGCCTCAGGGACTTATGTACCTGGGTAATGGCCACAGGTGTCCTCCTGAACTCAACTGTATGGGAGGCCTTAGGATGATGAAACAGTTTCATAATGTGAAGGTGGCAGTAAATTGTGCTGCACTGTGGTTCTGCTGGAGCGGTATTTTGTTCTGCACTAAGGTAATGCAGACCCCACCGACTTGTGTTGGCCTGCCTTCGGTCAGTTTGAACCCACCTACAACATGGGGCCACTTTTAGTTTTTGTTTTTTTTCCAGGGCCACTTTAATTAAGTTCCCAGTCCGCCCCTGATGGTGGAGAGCAGAGCTTGGCTATGTCCAGGACCCCCAGAAATCAGATAATTATCCACTATGCCAGGGACCAACAACCTTTGGCATTCCAGCTGCTGTGAAACTACAACTCCCAGCATGCCCACCTATTCAGCTGTTCCTGTAACTCTCAAAGAAGTGAAAGGAGGATTCTGGGAGTTGTAGTTTCAGAACATCTGGCGTGCCGGAGGTTGCTGATCCCTGCTCTATGCTCTTGGCACAACCCCTAAGTAATTCTTTCAGGTTTTGGTTATGTTTGACAGGGAAAAATGTACAGCAATTAGGACTTTTTCAGCTATCAAAAATAAGTGAAACATGACGGAACTGACACAAATGAAGCCCAACTAAGGCTCAAAATAACCAACTGAAATAGTAAGTGGGGGTTAACAGATTACTTTTTTTATGTTGTTCTGTTCCTCCTATGGAACACAAATACGGAAAACACAACCCTACTGGGAACCCTGCCTTAGGGCTCATGCACACAAACGTATTTTCTTTCCGTGCCCATTCCTTTTTTTTTGCGGACCGTATGCGGAACCATTCAATGGGTCTGCAAAGAAAAACTGTAGTTACTCTGTGTGCTTTCCGTATGTCAGTATATCCGTTCCGCAAAGAAATAGAACATCTCCTATTATTGTCCGCATTATGGACAAGGATAGGGCTGTTCTATTAGAGGCCAGCTGTTCTGTTTTGCAAAATATGGAATGCACATGGAAGTCATCCATATTTTTTGGGGATCTGTGTTTTGCGGACCGCAAAATACATACGGTCGTGTGCATGAGCCCTAAGGCTTTCACAGTCAGTGTTCGCTCAATGATTTCCATCAGTTAAGGCTCATGCACACGACCATGCGTGACACCCATGTTAAATCCGTTTTTTGGTGTGGATCCATTGTAACAATGCCTGTCCTAGTCCGCAAAATGGACAAAAATAGGATATGCTCTATTTTTTGGCAGAACGGACTTGCAGACATACGAATACGGAATGCACACAGTCATTTCCGTTTTTTGTGGCCCCATTGAAATGAATTATTCCACATATGGGCCACAAAAAAGAAAAACAACGAAATAGAGATGGACAAAAAATATATATTCGTGTGCATGAGCCCTTATTGTGAGACAAAACCAGGTGCAGCTCTAAACACAGAACAGGTGCAGATCTTTCCCTTATACCTTATCTCTGTGGAGGCTCCACTCCTGGTTTTGGCTCACAATCACTGATGGAAATCACTGATGTGTGAATAAGGCTTTACCTATTCAGGAAAAGCAGATACCCAGTTTCTCCAAAAATAAGCCTTACCCCGAAAATAAGCCCTAGAGCTATTTTGCAGGGTTTTTGGAGTAGATTTAAAATATAAGCCCTAGATGCAATGAGCGCCTCCAGTGCTAGGTTATGTCGCATGACGTCACTGACAAGGAGAATAGGAATACTGTAGCCTTACACTGTGCCCAGGACGGTAGCAGGCACGGCAGAATCCACTCACCCACTCACTAACCCCTCCTGTGTCCTGCCTCCCGAGAGGAGATACTATAGAGAGAGCACGGTGCCACTGCCAGAGTCCTGCCTCCCGAGAGCAGAGAGGAAATAGAGAGATAGGGCACAGTGCAACTGCCTCAGAGAGCATGTGACAGTAACACCCACTGACACTACACCACCAAATATCCTACCCCAAAAATGATCCCTAGCCCTTTTTTCAGAGGAAAAAATATTATAAGACCCTGTCTTATTTTTGGAGAAACACGGTATCATTGGTGTCTACAGGCAGTCATAGCTATGGAGCCTGGCCAACCACCAATTGTCAGGAAAAATAACTTCTACTCTGTACTGTCACAAAACACATGGTGTAATGGGTACATTTTTAAGACTGTAGCAAAAACATGATTAAAAAAAAAAAGCCTTACCTGCCATCAATTCTTCAGTCAGCTTCACCTGCTGAATGTCATCATTCACTTGGTCCAACTCTTGTTTGACACCTACGGGAGCTATCAGATAACATACAGGGCTAGGAATACAAGATCCATGTCATGAGAGAGGAGCAAACACATAGATATAATCTTTCTCTACTGTACATTATAGGAACATCAGAAGTCACCTAAAAGGTCCTGGACCACAAACAGGACAAGAGGGTGGTCTGTACAGGTCACAAAACCCAAATAGTAGGAGGTGCATTTTTCTGTTTAACACATGCCATCTGCTGCAGAACCTCTGTAAGAAGAGTAACAACATATTCCAGCATTTGAATTGCATTCTACGATGTTCTGCAGCAGCTGAGGTGCAGGCTATGATGTTCTGCAACAGCTGAGGTGCAAGCTATGATGTTCTGCAGCAGCTGAGGTGCAAGCTATCATGTTCTGCAGCAGCTGAGGTGCAAGCTATCATGTTCTGCAGCAGCTGAGGTGCAAGCTATCATGTTCTGCAGCAGCTGAGGTGCAAGCTATCATGTTCTGCAGCAGCTGAGGTGCAAGCTATCATGTTCTGCAGCAGCTGAGGTGCAAGCTATCATGTTCTGCAGCAGCTGAGGTGCAAGCTATCATGTTCTGCAGCAGCTGAGGTGCAAGCTATCATGTTCTGCAGCAGCTGAGGTGCAAGCTATCATGTTCTGCAGCAGCTGAGGTGCAAGCTATCATGTTCTGCAGCAGCTGAGGTGCAAGCTATCATGTTCTGCAGCAGCTGAGGTGCAAGCTATCATGTTCTGCAGCAGCTGAGGTGCAAGCTATCATGTTCTGCAGCAGCTGAGGTGCAAGCTATCATGTTCTGCAGCAGCTGAGGTGCAAGCTATCATGTTCTGCAGCAGCTGAGGTGCAAGCTATCATGTTCTGCAGCAGCTGAGGTGCAAGCTATCATGTTCTGCAGCAGCTGAGGTGCAAGCTATCATGTTCTGCAGCAGCTGAGATGCATGATATGATGTTCTGCAGCAGCTAAGGTGCAAGCTATGATGTTCTGCAGCTGCTGAGATGCATGATATGATGTTCTGCAGCAGCTGCGGTGCAAGCTATCATGTTCTGCAGCAGCTGCGGTGCAAGCTATGATGTTCTGCAGCAGCTAAGGTGGGGAATATGATGTTTTGTAGGGGCACTGAATGGTAATATACGCCTTGCAGTCCCTGAAGAACCTTGGGATCAGAGGGATCTGTAGAGGTCAGTCACTAAGTGGTTGACACAGGATGAAAAAAGTACTGAAAAAGAGATCTGCGACAGACCGCTTCCACAGGAAAAGATATGTAGCGCCACTCATCTTTGTAGCATTATCCGGTTCTGACATCAGAATGTGATATTTATACTGACATTATTTATAGATGGGTCAGTGAAAAATGTATAAGGGCTTATGCACACGAACGTATTTGTTTTCTGTGTCCGTTCTATTTTTTTTTGCAGCCTGTATGCAAAACCACTCACTTCAATGGGTCCGCAAAGAAACTGAAATGACTGCGTGTGCATTCCGTTTCTATATATCCGCATGGACATTCCGCAAACAAAATAGAACATGTTAGGCATTGTTACAATGGATCCGCCAAAAAAAAAAAAAAAAAAAAAAAAAAAAAAAAAAAAAAAGAATATGGATGTGACAGGGACGTCATCTTATTTTTTGAGGATCCGTGTTTTGCAGACTGCAAAATACAAACGGTCCTGTGCATGAGCCCTAACTCTGGGGATTTTAAGGTAAAATCTGCAGCAGATTTCAACAAATCCCAGCAGAAAAACTCAATTCCTGCTGCAGATTTTACCCTTTTTCAATAGAGCTGCGGTGAAATCTGTGGTGAATCTGCAACAAATCCCACGTCACACATGCATACTAGAAGTGAAAAACTTTGCCAGGTGTGGGCCTGCTGAAATACCTTCAGCATACCTTGAAAATCCTTCTCTGTGTCGGCTTCCTCCTCATATTCATGTTTAATAATGCCATCACCTGCACAATACACATAAAAGAACTAAATAAAAATCAAATATACATCTTGGCATTGTGTTTTTTTTTCTTGGAAGTATACATGAATCTAACCTACAGTTTTGTATTTGCATCAACCTCCAGAGAAACGTGGGCAAGGGCAGAAGATTATTAAGGCGTCTCTTATAATGCTCGAGATCGAGGACAGATCTGTATGGCGCCAATAAAAGAACCATCCCAAATGGTCTTACCTTCGGTTGGACAAGGCTCTTCATCACCTCCTCCAGTATTATACTCATCTATTGAATATGCTTCTTCTTCTGTTTTTATAGGAAACACATTGGACCTTTTTGGTGGATAACCTATAAAACATAATTAAAAAGGATATAAGTATGTAAAATGTAATTGCAAATTTGAACTGAAATGGGTTTTCCATCACAGACATTAAAGGGGTTGTCTCACTTCAGCAAATGGCATTTATCATGTAGATAATACAAGGCACTAACTAATGTATTGTGATTGTCCATATTGCCTCCTTTGCTGGCTGGATTCATTTTTCCATCACATTATACACTGCTTGTTTCCATGGTTACGACCACCCTGTAATCCAGCAGCAGTGGTCGTGCTTGCACACTTTAGGGAAAAAAAAAACTAGCCTATGTGCACTCCCACAGTCCCGGGCACCAGAAAGCCCTGCTCTTTTTCCTATAGTGTACAAGCACAACCACCACTGATGGATTGCAGGATGGTCTGTAACCATGGAAACAAGCAGTGTATAATGTATTGGAAAAATTAATCCAGCCTGCAAAGGAGGCAATATGGACAATCACAATACATAGCAAAAATTAAAGGCTATTTGAATAAGTTTGATACGGGTTTAGCTATAATGAGTGTTTATGAGGTCAGGAGATCAGCTTCACATGAGCTATCAGCTGATGGGACGGAAATCATACTCTGCAAACAGACTGGGCCCCCTCAACGTCTGGGCCCCATAGCAAGTGCTATGGCTATAGTTACACCCATGACCCATGTTACACCCATGTTGCCATGTAGCCCCAGCCTTGAAGTCAGGACATGCTCTGAAGTATACTCACTAGCGTGTGTCTGTACATGCGTCACATGCTCCTCTCCTACATTTACCAAAGAAACTGAAGTCACAGAAGAATCGGCTGAAATGTAAAAAATACTCATTTTGAGAACTGAACTATACAATTCTGAAAACCGACGGCAGAAAAACCTATGGCAGAAAAACTCACGTGTTGAAAGCTGAGCAACATCCTGCTGCTTCTCCATAACAGGTGGGGCGTGTCCTTGTGGTTCATATTTTACCTTCAGTACAATATCAGGAAGATCTACAGGAAAAGTGTTAGACATGCAATATAGTTCACCACGGGCTGAATGCTGACTATCATAGTTTCCCGATAAACACTCCTAACTGGGCAGAGGCTACTAGGGTGGCTTCACACATTTTTGTGGCAGTTTTTTTGAGCCAAAGACAGAAGTGGATCCAGCAGGTACAACCCACTTATTGCTTTGGCTCAAACAACTGCCGCAAAATCCTGTGTGTGAATCCACCCTTATACTGCTGTACTGATGCCGGCCTAGATAAGAGTAACAGTGCTTGTCTGAAAGCTTCTGCCTCCTAGTTTAAGAAATCAGTGGGGGCCTCAGCATCCGGACCCCCACTGATCAAAACGTCTACCATGATACTTTGACACGTCAAAAGTTTTTTTGCAAATGCCAGTTACACATATTTAAGGGGTTTTCTGAGGTATGTTAAAGGGTTTCTGTCACCAGAAATACCCAAATTAATGTGATGTGCTAATGTCAGCTGCACCTAACTACCCTACTCTTAGTTTTATACATGCCCCCATTACTGATTAAATTTAACTGTTATAATGTGCTTATTAGCCTCTAGGAGAGGGGGGGGGCGCGTTGTCCCTGCTCCTAGAGGCTCCGTTCTCCTACCTCATTCATCCGCCCTTTAAAGCTTGATTGACAGGGCGCCAGGCAGCGTTCTCCTCCTCCTGCCAGCCCTGTATGCTGCGCCTGCGCCGTACTCAGCGTATTCAGCGCAGGCATAGTGAAGGACACTTCTTTACTGCACCTGCGCTGAATGCTGCACGGCGCTAGATTTCCCCAGCACTCAGGCCCGGCAGGAGGAGAAGCTGTCAATCAAGCTTTAAAGGGCAGATGAATGAGATGGGAGAACGGAACCTCTAGGAGCAGGGACAACGCCCCGCAACGCCTTGTCCCTGCTCCTAGAGGCAACGCCCCGCAACGCCTCCTCTGGATAGGTCATCAGTATATCTGATTGGTGGGGCCGACACCCAGGACCCCCAGAGATCAGAAGATTGAGAAGGCACTGGCGCTCGCAGTAGCGCCATGGCCTTCTATGAGCTCAGATCCAGTCAAAATATCTAAAAAAAAAACCTTTGTTAAAATATTTTTAAAAATTTTAAATGATATTTTCTAACTTTCCATGACATTATCTACATATAAAATATTCTGAAATATTGCAGTTTTCACTCAGGCTCACTTCCTGGCCTGTAATCCTGGCCAGCAGTAATCTTTTTATCATCACAGGAAGGACTACAATGGCAGGTAACATTATTATAGAACTGGAAGCAGATAATACAGAATCCACCTCTGAAAATACATGCTCACCTGCTAACCCTCCCTGCACAGGTCAAAGAGCATGCCCACAACACTCTCCTATAAAAGGGCATGAGTTTTCTCCAGACTACAGTTTCCTATGGTCCATGCGGCTGCAATAAAGCAAATCTCTGAATGATATTAAAGGGTTAATCAAATATTACAAATTTATGGAGTATACACAAGATATCCCATAAATGTCTAGGAGATGCAGGTCTCACCTGCTTGTAAACTGCACCTACACTACCATAAAAAAACGTTATACAAGACAGCTGAGAATGTATAAACTGCTTGTGGTGCTTGGTCACTGATCACACTCAAGGTGGTGCACCCTTTATATTGGGTTCTTCAGAGGTGTATATTTGGCAGGGTTACATTAATGCTGGGTGGCATCTCCCCACATGAAGTCCCAGACATTCTTGATGGAGAAGAGAGCTGCTGGATATCCTGAAGAGCATGTTGTGGGGGTTGGAAGACTACGTGTCCTAATAGTCAAAGGCAGTAGGACTGGTTCCATGATGTCCTGGACACACTGAAGGCTGGCCAATGTTCCCTCCACGAGAACCTGACCTGGTGTTGGTCCTGTGTCTCATAGCACTATACATGATGGCAGTAGGCGCTCTCCAGCCCTCAGATGCGGCCATCTTTAGTACCAAAGCACAACCTGCTTTCATCACTGAACACTATTGTTTGCTTTTGATAAAGCATCAGAGTTCGTAGGTAGCCTGGAAGACACCTATTCTGGATAGGTAGGACTCAGACCTATCTGATATTTATGGTATAACATGGGGGTTATCAGGGATTTTACTGTTGATAGCCTATCCTCGGTGTAGGTCATCAATATCTGATTGGCCAGGGTACAACACCATGCACCCCCACCATGCTGTTTCAAGGTAGCTCCAGAAGTTGGCACCAAAACTACACAGCTCCATCCATTTCCTAACGGACACAACTTCACTTCAAAGGGACCGACACTGCAGCTTCCAACTCCGTCCATTACACAACGGACAGAGTTGTGTATATGCTGTGCTGGAACTACCCTGAAGCAGCTGATTGGCGAGGATGTAGGGTATCGGAATCCCAACAATCAGTTACTGATGGCCAATTATGAGGAGAAGCCATCAATATTAAAATCCTAAAATACCTTTTTAAGTTCTATGAGCAGGCCTCCATCATTCCTAGAGTGCCCTAATATACTGTAACACCCCTTTAATCTACTCACCTCCAACACTTGCCTTCTTTTCTACAGACTGATCATCAACACGGACAAAGGATTCATCTAGTTTCTTAACACTGAACACAACGTTTGGATTAATGATAGTGTAACCTGCAAAGACAATTGTATTAATATCATCACAGCATAGCACCTCTGCTCAATCTGTGTTACAAAAGTCTTCAAATGAGAGCCGGGACCACCTCCACATCTGAATAGCCAATTTCTGACTGTGAGACAGTTAGGAAGGAGATTCTCCTTTACTTTCCTTGTGTGCAGTGGATGGCAGCTAGTCTCCACCTACCATGACCCAGACAACTACAAACCAGACTTAGGCTACTTTCACACTAGCATTTTTGCTGGATCCGTCATGGATCAGCAAAAACGGTTCCGTCATGGTAATGCAACCGTCTGCATCCGTTATGAACGGATCTGGTTGTATTATATTTTAAACAAGATGGATCCGTCATGAACACCATTGAAAGTCAAGGGGGGACGGATCCGTTTTCTATTGTGTCTGAGAAAACTGATCTGTCCCCATTGACTTACATTGTGAGTCATGACGGATCAGTTTAGATCAGTTTCTTCATGCAGACACCAAAACGCAGCAAGCAGCATTTTAGTGTCCGCCTCCAAAGCGGACTGCTGACTGAACTGAAGGAAACTGAAGCATTCTGAACGGATCATTTTCCATTCAGAATGCATTAGGACAAAACTGATCAGTCTGAAAGTGTTTTTGCAGATCCATGACAGATCCTGCAAAAATGCTGGTGTGAAAGTAGCCTTACAGCATGCACAAAGGAAAACTGCCAAAAAATGCCAGCTCTCAGTGGTATAATGGCCATAAATAGTGTTACTCCTCATGTACACACACTGTACTATTGATTAAGGCTACTTTCACACCAGCGTTTTTGCTGGATCCATCATGGATCAGCAAAAACGCTTCTGTCATGATAATACAACCGTCTGCATCTGTTCTGAACGGATCCAGTTGTATTATCTTTTACATAGCCAAGATAGATTCATCATGAACACCACTGAAAGTCAATGGGGGACGGATCTGTTTTCTATTGTGTCCAAGAAAACGGATTCGTCCCCATTGACTTACATTGTGAGTCAGGACGGATCCATCTTGCTCTGCACCACATCGCGGACAGAAAAACGCTGCTTGCAATGTTATTCTGTCCATGATGTGGATGCAACCAAACAGAACAGAATACATTCTGGTGCACTCCGTTTTGGTCAGTTGAGTTTTATCCCCATTGACAATGAATGGGGACAAAACTGAAGCGTTTTCCTCCGCTATTGAGATCCTATGACAGATCTCAATAGCGGAAAGGGAAAGCGCAAGCGTAAAAGTAGCCTAATGCAGAGTTTGTTCACAGGGTAGTGACGCTTTAAGACCCTGCAGATATGCATACAAAACCATTCCCCTTAAAGAGAGAAATCCTTTAAAGGGAATCTATCACAAAAACCTGTTCTATCCTCTATTCTTTTATTTATGCTAAAAACATCTATTATATATTTGTAAAAAATAATAAATAAATAAAAATTCCAATGTGTGAAATATTATAAATAAATATTACATTTTACCATATTTACCATCTTTGGTCACCAGGGGGAGCTCTGCTGGCCAAATGAGGCTTTGAGCAACCTGTAAGTAGGCATGCTGCAAAAAAGTGGGTGGTACCAATGACATCACCAATTCACACCTTCAGCGGTGACATCACTGCTTCAGCAAGATAAGATGAGACAATGGCTTTGTTACAAAAACACAGATCTCTGCTCCTCAGGCTCCTCCCCCACTGGTCACATGGCCGATTACATCACTAAGGTCCTACAGCCCCAAGAGCCTCCATCTACTCTGTTTCTGAGTCCTGGGCCGCTCACCCCAGCAGTACACTCAGCAAAAATTGTCTGCACTGCTGGGGTGAGCTGCCATAGAATTTAGAACAGGCAGCCTAATGAAGACAAGGACGTTGCTGCAGGAGTAAGGAGCAGGCACAGTGGGTTTCCCCCAGCAGCAAGGAGGGAGGACCTGGCTGTGTGTTACTGGTGTCATCACAGGGGCGAGCTCACGTCTTCCATTCATTCTCTATAGGGTCGGCAGCGACTGAGGAAACCTATGTACATGCCTGCCATAAGTGAGGTGCCATTGTGTTGTAAACCCAGACTGTCACACTTTACTTCCAACATGGCAGCCCCCATGTAAGGCAAGAAAACTGAATTAAAAAAAAAAACATTTACACAATTTGAAAAATACATTATGTTAAAACCTGCTTTTGTTATGTTGTAAAACATATAAAAAAAATTTTCTTCGCGATAGTGTTCCTTTAACAACAAGATAAGAGCCAAGTAAAGAGCCGTGACAACCAAATCTTATAATCCTAAGCGAGGATAGACCCAAAAAAGATGAAGAAGTGCCGAACAGAAGATCGTCATCTGTTAGTGTCGTTGTCTTGCAGCGCTTGGACCTTAGGTCAGAATCCGACCCCGGATATAATCTGTATGGAGTTTGTATGTTCTCCCTGTGTTTGCCCCAGGTTTCCTCCAGTCCCATGCTGATAGGTTAATGTAGAATAGAGACAGTGAGACTCAAAGGGAACAGGGACTAATATCAGTGAGGACAATCTCTGTACAGCGCTGCAGTATATGTAAGACCTATCAATAATAAAGAGATAAAACAAATCTGTACTGGAAGCCCCTCCAGACTCACCGAGGGATATTATAGCCTCATGTATCTCCTTCACTACAGTCTTGTATATCTCCTTCTGCCAGTCCTCCAAACGCATCCACTGTTGCTCTGTGAAGGAAGCGGCAACATCCTGGAATGTAATAGGACCCTATAAAATGAGACAAAGGGTGAAAAGTAATAATCCAGCAATAGTAGTATTAATTATAATACTGGAACATTTAAGAACGGCATTAGCACATAGAGCAGAAGATACAAGGGTGATTACTGGAGAAATGAGGGCAAAGCTGCATCTACTGGGGAAGTATGGGTGCTGCTCTCGTGACTGGGAAAGTGGGGGACAACATTTTTTACTATGCAGGGAAGGAGGTGCAGGCATGGCCTCAAGTGACTCATGCAGTGGATCACTGTGAAGGGAATGTGTCGCCTATAATTTTTCTGCCAGCTACGAGATAGTGATACATATTCTTTATTCCTAATCAGTTTTGATTTTCTGTTTGTAGATTTTTTTACAGCATTTTAACAGCATTAAGATTAAAATTACTTTACGGCAGCCACATGGGCTATAGACACAATGGACCGGAGGGGACCTAATTTACTTCTGTGGGACAGTTTTCTAGGCATGTTCTGTGACCGAATAAAAAACAGAATTTTTAACAAGCCTTGGGACATGACAAGAGAAAATAGCTAATCCAGATATCCATCTGCAGACAGCTGTTTCGGGGTGCTTGCCCATCATTAGCAAGGTGTTGGATTTTGGGTGGGTGTGTGCGATGCTTTGAACACAGGTTAGGCAGGGCGGGGAGTCTCAAACAGACCAGTGCTGTATGGAGACCTAGGGCTCATATACACGACCGTATGTATTTTGAGATCTGCAAAAAATAAAAACAGATGACATCCAGGTCATGTCCGTGTTACATCCATATTTTTTGCGTGGAGCATTGTTGATAAGGGTCCACACCATGGACTACTTCCACTAGGACTCCATACAGGACTGGTCTTTTTAAGGAGAGCCGATACCCCCCGTGAGCTGTAACCTGGTCACACAGCCGCTGTCTCAGTCCTAGAGAACCATCAGTTCCATCTCACCTGAACCGTCATTATGTAAGTGTCCAAGATCTTATATCACAAATCCAGGGATACGTTCTAGTTACAGCAAGAAGCCATTCAGTATGAGACCCCCAATGCCTGAAAAATAAAGCATAACAGGAAACCAAATTTATTTCAAAACTCTCTACATAACATAATTAATTGAAATGCCATAATTTCCTATCTGACAGCTGGGACCCCCATGAATCAACTTGTTAAAGGGGTTGTCTGGGTTCAGAGCTCATTCCCTCTGACATAAACATTTTATGCTTCGATGTTCTCCCTTGCCCTGCTCTGCATCGTGTAGGGCGAGGGCTTTTTCTGCAGATCTGGTGACGTACCAGGCTCTCCACGGGGTACGCTAGGCAGCGGCTTCCACCTAGCAGTGAGCATGATGACGTCATTGGCACTAATGGGCAGGCTTTAGAGCTAACCTAGCCTGTACAACCTCTAAGGCAGTGCTAAAGCCCGCCCATCGGAGCAGGTGACATCACTGGGAACACTGCTGGGAGGAAGCCTCCGCCTAGCTTACCCCATGGAGAGCCTGGTACGTCACTGTATCTTCAGAAAAAGCAGTCGCCCTGCGTAGCGCAGGGCAAGGGAGAGCATTGAAGCATGAAATGTCAGAGGGGATGAGTGAGAGAAGAAGGGGATATGTCCGGGTTCAGCTCTGAACCCAGAGAACCACTTTAAAGGGTTTTTTTCGGAGACCTTTATACTAATGACCTATCCTAAGAATAGGTCATCAGTATATGATCGGTGAGATCCGACACCCAGGACCCCCACTGATCAGTTGTTTGAGAAGGCACAGGTGCTCGCAGTGGTGCTGTTGACCTCTCAGCTCAACAAGCACAGTGCTGTACATTGTATAGCGGCTGTGTTCGGTACGGCAGCTCAGCCCCATTCACTTCTATAGGGCTGAGCTGCGTCAGGGTAATGTGACTGACGAATGTGATGTCACTGACCTAGGGAAAGCGGAGGAGAGGCCGCACAATTGCGAGTTCCAGTGCCTTCTCAAACAGCTGATCGGCGGGGATCCCGGGTGTCAGACCCCCACCGATCACATATTGATGACCTATCTAGAGAATAAGTCATCATTATAAAAGTCTTGGAAAACCCCGTTAAGGCCCTGTTCACACGTCAGTTATTTGATCAGTTATTTCCATCAGTTATTGTGAGTCAAAACCAGATGCAGATCAAAAACACAGAACAGGTGCAGATCTTTTCATTATACCTCATCTCTGTGTAGCCTCCACTCCTGGTTTTGGCTCACAAAAACTGATTGAAATAACTGACCAAATAACTGAGGTGTGAACAAGGACTAAGCAGTGCTGCCGATTGACAGCTGTAACACTGCGCAGAAATAGGTGGAAGGGGTCACAGAGGTTGGACTACCTCGTGATGCTTTGGCACAGCCTAACAATTTGCTATATTATAAAAGGGGGGGCGGACATCCAGGGGCGGATTGGCCATAGACCTTACAGGGAAATTTCCCAGTGGGCCAATGCCCAGGGGGCCGCCTGGGCCCTCCTCATGACGGGCTACTGGGGATGTATTTTGTGATGCACTCTGGTATTTGGCTCTGTGGGGTTGCATAATGTGCCAAAATATAGTATAGTATTGCTGGGCTTGCATTCCATCAATTTGGATTCAACTACAAAATGGGGCCACTTTTAGTAATTTTTCCAGGGCCACTTTAAGTTCACAATCCGCCCTTGGGGACATCCACCTACACATGTATGAAAAATGTATTATGGTCTAGTATAATAAACTGATGCATTATCTGTACTATGCCATTGCTATGTTGTTCCCAATGTTTACACTACTTGGCAGCTCAATGTGGACGTGACGTCAGGGAAATTGACAGGTCCTGCAGTGATACGGTGACTGACATCAGCACCATATAAATCATTTCTACCTACACAGGAACTAATAACAGCTCAATGCCAATTATGAAGAATCAGGGACAACACAACATCAGCAATGTATTAATAGCGACTGGCGCAATGCTATCCGCAAACTCTGTACCCTAAGGACAAATGCTATGGGTCAGACACACACCCTATACACCCGAATGCATAACTGACCCGCGGGAAGCTTCACATTGCAGCTGTAAAGTCTGGGTCCAAATCAGTCAACTTCTCCTCCATGCGAGTCAATGGACAGAGATCGCGCATGCGTAATGTTTTTCACTTCCATGAACGTGCCATTCGCGCGTGCGCAACAAAAACAAGCAGCGGCGGTGCGATCTGCTCATGCGCAAACCGGGTACGCGATTAGCGAACCTGTGCTGGGGAGGGTGCGCATGCGCGTTTTGTAGTGGACGTTCCACGTGAATGTCATACGAATTTTTGCTCCTCTAGTGCAAGTGTAGCGGTGTATAAACGTGTATATACAGGGGTGTGCAGAAATCAGTCTTGTCATACACAATGCACTGTATCTGAAGCTCAGTGGTAGGTACAAAACCATTCCTTAGAGACAAATGGAGAATGGTAATACCCTCCAAGGGGATGAAGTTTCGCAGTCAGTGCCTATACACAACTTTCCCTAAAACCCTGTTCACACTGACCTGTTTTGACAGTCTCCCATTGTTTCTAATGGCAGCCCATTTTGCTGTTCATTTCCTTTCTCAGCACGGTGGCAGCCATAAACTGCAGCCTCCCATTGCAAAGCACCTCTGTGTGAACAGTGTCTTAGAAATAAAGGGTGGGATTTGCTTCAGCCGGGTAAACTACCGCACCATTTTAATGGGGGGATGTCCATGATGTTAATAATGGCTTGCACACAATAATTTTTTGTCCGCATCCGATACACATTTTTTGCGGGTCAGATGTGGATTCACTTCAATGGGGCCGCAAAAGATGTGGACTACGCACAGTTTATGTCCGCATCTGTACGTCCTTTCTGTGGCATATGCAAAAATACATGTCCTGGTTCTAGGTTCTCTGCTGCCTGAGATGAATATTGAAATGGCACCACCACCATACCAAATTCTGCCCCATAGGATGATTTTAATCAGAGTAAGTATAAAGCTGTGGCCTGCTCTCAGTATATGTATTAGAAGTAGAGATGAGCGAACGTGCTCGTAACGAGCACTGTAGCGCTCGGCTCCCCTGCGCTCGCATGGGCGCAGGCACCCGCTTCCGTCGGGTGAGGAGGACGGAAGCGGATGCTTGCGCCCATGCGAGCGCAGGGGAGCCGAGCGCTACAGTGCTCGTTACGAGCACGTTCGCTCATCTCTAATTAGAAGCCATGAGGCACCAGGAGAGGTATACAGTGGGCTCAGCATGCATGTTGGTATCTGCATCCCTGGATTTAATGGAGGCCTTTAAGGCACCATAAATGGCAAAGGCGAAGTGGACCCAGCATGCATGTGGAACCTGCACTCCCTGAATTTAATGGTGGCCATTATGGAACACAACAGGTAGGAATCAGTGTTAGGTTCCCGTTTTGCAGAGATCACCTTGACGTTTGGCAGACGGGCCCAAATAATTTTGTACAAAATGTATTTGCCAAGAATCTCAATTTTGCAAAATAAGTGTAGCACTAGCACCAGAATGTTTTCTATGACTATGACAATATTGTACGTTATTTGTGTTTGCAGAGTGCTGCTGCATTGTGTTTTTTTCCTTAGTGCTTCTAGCCATGGCAGCGTGCACCTGCACATTGGATGTGCTGACTGACCCCCTTTTTTTGCAGTAATGCCCAATAATAATCATGCCCCCAAGTAGTAATAATTCCACCATGGTGCCCCTATAATTATAATACCCTGTGCAGTTATAATGCTTCCCTGCGGTTATAACCCCCCTGCAGTGCCCCCAGTATTATAATGCCCTCCGCAGTGCCAGTATGTTTAAATGGATCTCTGAGACTTTTATACTGATCACCTATCCTCTGGATAGTGAAACACCAATAAAAAAGGGCTCTCTAACAATCCTCGCAGATGCAGGAGGGAAGATATGAGAACACCGAAGAGGAAAAGTGCACTCTGTGAACACGATATTGTTAAAAATATCAGCTTTATTGTACATCATACATAAAAATCAAACATACATGGTAAAGACAAAAAACACCACATGACAAGAAACCTACTAGGGTAAAAAATAACACAATTGGACTAGTGCAGATACATCATACAATGCAGGTGGCATAAGTAAGACGGACACAATGTAAAGATACAGTTATACAGACTCAGAAGGCACAGCAGACACCAGCCCCGCAGCCTTCTCACAACTCACCAAGCACAGCGCCGTACATTGTATAGAGGCTGTACTTGGTACTGCAGCTCGGCCCCATTCACTTCAATGGGACTGTACCACGCCATATGACAGAGGAACACGACGTCACATGGTCTAGGCTAAGCTCCCAGAAGGTAGCAGAACTTCACCCAGAGGATAAGTGACCAGTGTAAAAGTCTCGGAAAACCTCTTTATTGCATCTCCTGTATTATGCATCTTATAGTGTCAGTATATAAGGCCCCCTCTAGTGCCATTTTATAATGCTCCTCCATCCCCCTGTTTGTGCCAGTATATAATGCCCCCCTCTAGTGCCAGTATGTAATGCCCTCTTGTAGTGCCAGTATAACCTCCACCCAAAACCTCCTTCCCCTGGATGTAGAGTTGCAGACCGCAGACCAGCCAAAATAAATACTGTCCTCTTCTTCACACTGGCGGGCACCATGCAGCCACCACTCCTGATGTTGTATCTGGCGAGGATATAGGCAATGTTGGCACCTGCAGAAGAGGTCCAGAGAGCGGTGAGTAAAGCACATATTCACCACTCCCTGGGGCCTGGCACCATGTCCTCTAGTGAGCACTCCACAATGGAAGTGCTCATTAGTAATAGTGCCCGCCATGGACTGCTTACACATCCATTCACTTTAATGTGTGTATTCACACATCAGTGGCTTCCCATGGACTGTGTGGTGACAACATAGAAGCGTGCCCTTTTCTGTCCATAATTACTGATCCCGCACACACACATTATAGTCTATCGGTCCATGTAAACAACAGACACAACATGGATCCCATCCGTGTTTGATCTGTGGTTTTTACGGATAGTTGCTAGGAGATGCTCTAAACTCCATTTTTCAATCTAGCTGTGGAATACACGGAGGGCAAAAACAGACACATGGACCAAACACAGATTTTTCACAAACATCTTCATGGATGAAAGACTGAGCAACTTGCTTAGGATGTCATCATGGATGTGTGAAAGAGGCCTCTGCATGTAATGACACACCCCATAAACAAAGAAACTGGTAACACCCAGTTGTCAATTTATTTATACATTTATAAGAGGCATAACAGAGGAACAGCACAATGCAGAGTTCTAAGATGCTGAATTTGCAGTATCCCAGAATGAGGTACTTGCAAACTGTTCTTGTTATGTAATGTTATTTAATAAGTTAATGCATTGTAATGTAGCAGCATGTCTCTGTATGAATCAGTCGGGGTTAATAATTATGACTCTGAACCTTTAGGAAGTCAGGTGTTGGACTTAGGTCCGCCCCTAGCTCAGTCAGTAGTGTGTTAAAGGGGTATTCAGGTTAGTAAAAGTTACCCCCCATCCACAGAATTGGGGATAACTGTTAGATCAGTGGAGGTCCTACAGCTAGGACGCACACTGATCACAAGAAGGGGGGCCCCATAGCCCCCACACAGCTCCCCTGAAATGACCAGATCGGCTGGTCGCACATGCGCGCGCACTCCATTAGTTTCTGTGGGAGTTCCGGAGATAGCCGAGAGCTGTACTCCCCCAGGGCCCCCATCGTGATTGTGGGGATCCCAGCGGTAGGACCCCCACCGATCTAATAGTTATCCCCTATCTTCAGCCCAGAGAATCACAATCACTATCTGAGAAATCCACAGAGAGAAAACCATTGCCACCTCACAGTGTTCCAGAGAGAGAGAGGAAAGAACCAAGAAGGTCTAGAATCTGCGTGGCTGAGCATTGGAGTCAGTCAGTAAGGTATTTGCTGTTTAAGGCTGATAGACTTTACTGCAGTGAAAGAGACACTGGTAATACAAGACGCCTTTCACTCCTGGACATGGTCTGGCACACCATATCTCAATCCTGTACCCTTCAGCTGGGAATTGCAATCATACTTGAAAGAACCTTATTGCGAGCCTTAGATTCTGAAGAAAGAGATTTTTGAGAGATAGCGGGAAGGAATATTATAACCTATATCCATACATTGCTACAGCTACTTTCACACTAGCGGCAGCCTTCTCCGGCAGGGGAACAGCCTGCCGGATCTGTGCTAGTGCACCGTGCCACCAGAAGTCCACTCCAACCCCATTCACTATAATGGGGGCGGGCTGGAGGTCCAGCCGCAGCACGGCAAACATGCCGAGAGGAGCCTGGAATAAAACTACAATGCTCAACGCAGGTCTAAAATTGTGAGCGGGGAAGGGGATGGGTTGGCAGGCTCGTCTCATTTAGCATTTTCTATGCCTGTTTCAGGCGTAGAAAAAGGTCCACAGTAAATGTAAAACAGCTCACAACCCTGCCAGGTACATGCTGTTACTAACAAACACGACGTCTACCCTATAGGTACAAAGCACCACAGGTTAGACAATCAGATGTGATGTGTTACAGCCTGCATACCGGAGGAGTCCTGGTCTTTGACAAAATGGTGCTGGAGGTCTTGAGTGTCAGACAGTAACGTTAAGCAAAGACTTTCTCTTGTGTTTGGAACAAAGCCTTCAGAGCAACGAAGAGTGAAGTGGAATGTGCGGGTGCAGAGGGTGCGGAAACATACTGTGCCACCATCTTTCCATAGACAGCCAATTACCTGATCACCAGAAGAAATACATGAGGTGAATGGCGCCTGTGTCTCTGGAGGTTTTTATTGGTATATATAGGGTATAGGTTCTCACGGCTATTAAAATGGTGCATCTAGACTACTGAATTCTGCTTATTGCAAAAGTTTATGTGCAAAAATTAAAAGAAAACTCCACCTTTGCAACCAATTTATGTAATATGTTAGGAAACTGTATAGCTACTTAGCTAGTAATCGCATAATACAGTGTTAATGTTAGATTAGCTACCTGCAAGCCTCTGACTCCACCTAATGCCTATTTATACATGCCTTAATTGTCCCCACACGGTAATTATTCCCTCTCAGTGCCTCTACACGGTAATTATTCCCCCTTAGTGCCCCTGCACAGAAGTTATGCCCCATAGTTCCCCCACAGAATTTATGACCCCTCAGTGACCCCACACAGTATTTATGCCCCCATAGTTCACCACACCAAATTTACACCCCCCCCACAGAATTTATATCCCCATAGTGTCCCCACATATTATTGTCCACCAAAGTGTTCCTGCCTCATTCACCCCGTGAATGGAGCACATCTTACTCTGTCAGCTGGCATGATGTGGTGACATCGTCGGGCCGGATGAGCTGGGCAGAGGAGAGCACCGTACGATTCCCCAGTCTCTGCGTTCTTCCTACACAGCCTAACTGGCACGGTGTGTCACCGCATTGTGCCTGCTTCTAGGGAGAGGTGAGGCTGGTGAATGGAGAAGTGGCGAGCTGCCGCACCATTGAATTCAACTGTCTCTGGGTCCTCAGGAAAGTGGGATATACCTTAGTCAGGGGCGGACTGGGAACTTAAAGTGGCCCTGGAAAAAATACTAAAAGTGGCCCGTTTTGTAGTTGGGTCCAAATTGATGGAAGGCAGGGCCAGTAATACCATATTGTGGCACATTATACCACCCCAACAGAGCCAAATACCACAGTCCATCACAAAATACATCTAAAAAAACTTCCACTGGCCAGCTGTGAGGGGGGCTCAGGCGGCCCCCTGGGCATCAGCCCACCGGCAAATTTCCCTGTAAGGTCTATGACCAATCCGCCCCTGACCTTAGTCATCAAGGGACCGCTGGCAAAATCTGTGACGGGACGAATGTAGTAGCGGAAGGAGCATTCCGATTTTCTGACTATACTCTGCTTAAAGATCCCTGCACACATGAATTCGGCAATGGTGGTTTTTAGCCCCAAAAAATAGTTAGAATAACTGCTTTTCGGTTCTTTTTCGCCACCTGTGGTTTTTGCTATTTTTCTGTAGCGTTTTTTCTGCTGTTTTTTTGCAAACAGTGCACATTTCCACTAGGGTGACCACTCAGCCAGTAAGCCACCGGGCTGGCTGGTATTTTACCAACAGTGTTAATTGCTGGCATTTTCCATCAACGTCTACTTCAATTCTATCCTTATGCTTAGGACAAGGATACAGTTGAATACAATTATGGAGCAGAGAACCTTGCTTCACCATTCATCCTGTGACCCATGATGTAGCTCAAGCAGGGGCGTTGCAATGACGTTATCATGCCTGCTGCACTTCACAGCCAGACAGACCGGAGCAGATATATATTTGGATATCTCCCCTAGTCCTGAGGCTAGGCACAGCAGGCATGATTGGGTCAGTGCCTTGAGTATGTCTGTGCAAGTCACACCATCAGTTTTGGCTTCTTGCTCCACTATTGTATTCAATATCATCGGAACTTGGGCTAGGTGAGTATTCATTTGGGGGCACATAATGAGGCATTTCACTGTGCGAGGGGCACAACATTGGGCATCATACTTTGTGAGGGCACATAAGGGGTCATTTTACTGCATGGAGGGGTCGCATAATGAAGCATTTGACTAGTGGGGACACTTAAGGGGCATGATACTGTGTGTTGGGCACATAAGGGGGATTATACAGTGTTGGGGGAACGTAAGGGAGCCTTATACTGTGGGGGGGACAACATTAGGGGGTATTATGCTATGTGGGGGCTCATAAGGGGGCATTATACTGTGTGGGGCACACAGTGGGAGCATAAGGGGCCCTATACTGTGCAGTGGGAACATAAAGGGGATTATACTCTGTGGAGGGCACATAACCCCCTTATACTGTGTGGAGAGAATCATTAGGGGGATTATACTGTGTGGAGAGAAGCATTAGGGGGTATTATGCTGTGTGGAGGCTCATAAGGGAGCATTATACTGTGTGGAAGGCATATAAGGGGGGATTTTACAGTGTGGGGGCATTATACTCTGTGGGAGTACATAAGGGGACATTATACTGTGTGAGGGGAACATAAGGGGGTGTTATACTGTGTGGATGTGTGCAGTAGATTGTAATGTAAAAATGCATAAAACAAAGTATAAAATGCATTTTATTTAAAAAAAAAAAAATGACCGGGAACATTTAGTTTAAAAAAATGCAGTAAAAAAACTCAAAGTATGAAGAAACAATTGGTGTCAAATAACACCTCTTTTAGTACACTTTGTTGGTGTGTTTTTTTGCTGGAAAACGTAGCAACCCTGACTGGTGTTTTTAACCATTGCATTTTTCTCCTATAGAGAAAGTGTTCTCAAAGCGCCAAGAGCACCAGCCTGTGTGAAATTGTGATCACACACCGCTTTTTGAGCCAAAAACCAGAAGTAGGTTGGAATGGAATGAGAAATACATTATAAAGGAAAAATTTATAGACTTCTCCTCCTGCTAAATCCACTTCTGGCTTTGGCTCAGAAACTGCCACGATAAAGCTATGTGTGACATTAAAGGGGTTCTCCGGGAATTAAGAAAATAAAAAAAACATAAATATTACTTTATATTAAATATATTCCCAAATACCTTTCATTATTTATAATGGTTCATTTTGTTGGGGGAGCAATTTTCAAGGAAAACAAAATGGCCGCTGTCCTATTAGTACACACAGAATCTGTCCTAATCACACATGAGGACAAGTTACTTCACAACACTGAGCTAAAGAGCTGCCTCATCCTCCTCGCCTACTTGTCAGGGATTATGATCCTGAATACAGATGGTAAGATCTTCAACTGAATCTCTGTGGGAATGAAGTTCATAAGGAGACATGAAGTACAGAGAGGATGGACAGTGGTAATGGAGACTGCATAAAAGTGCTGCTGCTCATTAACCCCACCTCCTCTCTGTACTTCATCTTCTCATCATTTCTATTCACACAGAGCAGAGAGGAGGATGAGGCAGCTCTTTACCTCACTGCTGTGAAGTAATTTGTCCTGCTGTGTGATTAGGACGGCAGCCATTTTATTTATCCTAATCATTGCTCCCCAGACAAAATAAGCCATTTTAACTAATGAAAGGTATTTAGGAATATATTTATAATAAAGTAATATTTAAGTATTTTCATTTTCTTAATTCATGGAGAACCTTTTTAACCCTTTTAAATACCACCTAATGAACAAAAACAACAGTAGAAAAAAAAAACACTTGTGTGACTTGCATTTCATATTTCTCACAGACCTCCAGCTTACATCTGAAGGCGGCATTTTTAACACAATAAAAAACGCCACTAAAACTGAAAAAGTGAATAAAAACCCCACAAAAACCTATATATGAAAGCACATTAACCTCATCCTGACGCTAATCTGTAGATTCAAGTTCAAACTGCCGATGCCCCGGGCAGCTGGGGCGTGACTCTACTTTTCTTTATTGTTGTCTGCATAGCGCTGCAAAAAGTGCTCTGAAAACTGGTCCCTGTCGCCCCCTGCCTGAAGATCTGATCATGGTGGTCTCTGAAAAGTCACTTTGTGTGCTGCCTGTGTTACTTTACTCAGGCCACTTGTTATGTTTTGGCACCACAGTTTCCTTGCCAAGCCTTGAAAGTAAATAGGGGCATCTTTGGCTTTGGGCACCATAACATGAAATATATTACATATATAGTAATGTGGCATATCATTTGAAATTTTGATGTGTTCTGAATGCAAAAAAAAAAGAAACGGGTTAAGCTATTCAAAGCACTTTAAAAGTTATAACCTTGTAAAGGAATACATACTAAAGTTCAAAATTAGGTAATTGAAGACCAACATTTTCACTAAATTCTGCTTGAGAATTTCTGAGTAAAAAAAAAAACTAGAAAATTACAATTTATTTATGATCCTACCAACTTATTTTCTTAGGGTGCGACACACGGCACGGTCATGAGCCGTTCAAGGGACATTGGCTGCCTGTTATTTAACTAATAAAGACCGCAGTGCATAGCTGTTCTTCATTGTTAATAGCCGCACACCACCTTGAATACCGCGTGGCCAATGACAGTGCAGTCTTCATTAGCTAAAGAACAGGCAACTGCGGCCTAATTAGACATGCCTGTCTTGTCCGCAGCCGGCCACGCTCCTAACAGCTCACGACCCCGCCGTGTGGTCCTACCCTTAGTCGAAAATTGCATAGATGAAAATTTTCAAAGTCAATAAAACATGTATCAATTATCCACAGGAGATAGGTAATAAATGTTAGATTTGGGAGAGGGGGATCCGACCCCTGCCGATCCCCCACTAGAATAGGGGATCTCCAATATGCACCTCAGCACTTTGCTGTTTTTGTCAGTCCCAGGGGTGTAGCTATGAGGGATTCAGAGGTAGCAGTTGCTACCAGGCCCAGGAGCCTGAGGGGGCCCAAAGACCCTTGTGACGCATAAGAAAACACCAGTATTATATAAAGTGTGCGCTGGGAGTGCTCTGTTATAGATTTTGCACTGGGGCCCAGAATGTTCAAGTTATACCTCTGGCTGGAGGGAAGGGGTTAGGTCAAGAATTTGGCATGGGGGGGAGGCAGATGCTGTTTCAATTTTTGTCTCAGGCAGCCAAAAGACTATGTGCTTCCCTAGCCACAAAGCACTGAAGGGAGGCGGGCCCCAGCTGAACTCTTGCACTAGGGCCCATGAGCCTTTAGCTATGCCCCTGGTCAGTCCCATAGTCTTAGAAGCTGCAGCCTGTCTGTATACTCAACCATCACTCCATTCAAACTCCTCCTTGTCTAGTGATCAGGGGATGTCACAGCAGTCAGATCCCCATCAATCCCTATCTTCCCCCAACTAATTTCAGATTTGGTTGAATTCACACATGATGTCGTTTTATACCAGAGAACAACCGCCACTGAATGTGCATACCTTACTTCTGGACTTTGATAGGGATTTGCTGTAGATTTCAGCATATGCAATGCAAAATGTGAAATCCGCAGCAAATCCATGGCAAGCACACATAAATCATGAAGATTTTTGGGAAATTTGCAGTGTAAAGTTACGCTACGATTGTCCTTTTTTGACAGTCAAAACTGTTGAGAAGACCAGTACCATGCTGAAGTACACACATAGGTAATTGTAATTGACATGTTTGTCGTGATTTACCAAGCAACAAGAAATTTTCAATGTCTGCGGAACAGTTTTTTCCCCAAAAATGACCTGATGGCGGCTTTTACCTCCTTGTTCCTCAGAGTATATATAATTGGATTTAATAAGGGTGTCAGCACTGTATAAAATATTGACACCATTTTATCAGCAGCATAAGACACTGAGGGCCTCAAGTAGATGAAGACGCAAGGTCCGAAGAAGAGGGTGACCACAATGAGATGAGAGGCGCACGTGGAAAAGGCCTTGCCTGTCCCTTCATCAGATCTGGTCTTCACTATGGTGCGGATAATCCCCATGTAGGAGATGAGCAAGACAATAAAACACAGTGCAGATATCAGGCCGCTGTTTGCCACAAATACAATCTCAATGATGAAGATATTGGAGCAGGATAATACAGACAAGGGATGAATGTCACAGAAGAAATGGTCGATTCTGTTTGGGCCACAGAACTTTAGTTGACAGGTTAATATTATCTGGATTATGGAGTGGAAAAAGCTTATGGCCCAGCACAGAGCTTCCAGCCAGTAACACACAGCCCTGTTCATAATACTAGAATAACGTAGAGGATTGCATATGGCGACATAGCGGTCATATGCCATGACGGTAAGTAGGATGCACTCTGTTCCTGCAAAGAAGTGTAGGAAGAAGAGCTGGGTGATACATCCGCTGAGAGAGACCGTGTTTTTCTTTGATAGGAAGTCAACAAGCATCTTGGGGACAGTCACAGAGGCGTAGCACAGGTCTACCAAAGATAACTTGCTGAGGAAATAATACATGGCTGAATGGAGACGGGACTCAAAATACACCGTTACCATGATGAGAAGATTGCCGAGCAGTATAAGAAGGTAGACGATGAGCAGGAGAATGAACAGGGCAATACTCAGTTTAGGGAAAGTGTCCAAACCAAGGAGAGTGAACTCCTCCATCTGCTGGTGTTGACTGGCATTCATCTTCTGATCTTTCTGAAATGTCAAGACAGAACATTAGAATTTTTTATTGTATAGTTTATCCTGTAAATGTCAATCATGCATGTAATTTCAGTTAGGACTAGAGATAAGTGAATTGATTCTAAATTAATTGCATTCATTATGGAATTTCCCAAAAATTCTACTTACAAACAAAGATAAAGTTTTGGTGATTTGATTTGGGTGAATTGCACAAAATGGCACACACTGTTTTACATATCAAATTCAATACACTTGCAAGGGAAACGGGGCAAGGAAGATGAAGATGGAGGATCACAAGAACCTGGGTGGGGCCTGGGCCAGCAGACTTGCTGATAATGTCTTGAGATTATCCTGGCAACCAATCAGGATGGATGATATTGACTTGTGTATTAGGCACTATGTAAATTCCCAAACAGAGACGCCATTCTCAGTTTAGCCATTGATCTGATAGGACGCGTCTGTCTCAGACACAGTAATTAGATACACAAGACAGCCAGTCTTAGGCTACTTTCACACTAGCGTTTTTGCTGGATCCGGCAGGGTTCAGCAAAAACGCTTCCTTTACTGATAATACAACCATCTGCAACTATTATGCATCTGTTATGAACGAATCCGGTTGTATTATCTTTAACATACCCAAGACGGATCCGTCATGAACTCTATTGAAAGTCAATGGGGGGACGGATCTGTTTTCTATTGTGTCTGAGAAAACGGATCCGTCCCCATTGACTTGCATTGTGGGTCATGACGGAGCCGTTTTGCTCCGCATCCCAGGACAGAAAGCAAACGGCAGCATGGTACGGTTTGCTGTCCAGTATGAGAACAGAATGCATTTTGGAGCATTCCGTTCTGTTCAGTTACGTTTTGTCCCCATTGACAATGAATGGGGACAAAACAGAAACATTTTTTTCCGGTACTGAGACCCTATGACGGATCTCAAAACCAGAAAATATTAACGCTAGTGTGAAAGTAGCCTTACAGAGACAGTGTTAGGGACTGGGAAGATGTATTTAGTTAGGTATGTTAAATGACTTGATAGAAAGATAGAAAGGTTTTGGCACTAGGAACAGGGTAGGGTTAGTTAGTATTTTCTATGTGTTATAAGGCTTGAGCTGCTCAAATGGATTCAGACCGTTGCAATCTGTAATGATACAGCACTCTTTTTTTATGTACAGGAGCCAGTTAGCAGCCCAATTAATAATACTGTGTAATTGCACCTTTTTCCAAAACCCGTTGCAAACTTTCTTCAATATTAATAGTACAATAAAGATATTTTCCAGCTTCACTAGCAACGTATATTGTGGCCACAGAGGTTGTCCAATTGTAACTTTTTTTCCCCAAAGTCCTGTTGCAAAGCATCTACAATTAATGTGTACAATAAAGCTATTTTCCAAAATCACCAGCAGTTTGTATATTGGCCGCAGATGTTGTGCAGTTGTGCCTTTTTTTGTTTTTCTAAAAAAAAACTGGTACAAGATTTATACTGTACCGCTGCTACCTCGGCTACCACTGCCACTACAAATACCCCTACACAGTCGCACATCTCCTACCTTGTCCATCAAGTTCCATGCTGTACTGCTACAGCTACTACTGTCGCTACTATCCCTACAAGGCCACACATGTTCTGTACAGTACAGCTGCTCCCCAAAAAGGGAGAATTTTTTAAACTTGCTTTTCATAACAATTCCATGCTTTTTCCAATACCACTATGTCTGTGTAAATATGGGCAGACATCTGCCCTTGTTAAAAGAATGTCATACACAAAGTTTGAGCCCAATTGGAGCAGTTTTGATTTGGGTCAAATTTATTCATACCCAAATCGAATATTTTGATTAGTTAGAATCGGTCTGGAAATGAATTTGAAGACATTCGCTCATCTCTAGTTGGGACACTATGTTGCGAGTAATGCAGATGGATAATATGTCCAAAATGTTCTCTTGAAAGCTTCAAGCCACAGAGACTGCAGGAGAGGTTTGCTGAGTGCAGCTAGGTTTACTGAGCGGAGCATAGTGTGCAAGACTACAGTAAAGTGCAAGATACAAAAAAGTGCATAGTTTAACACTAGGCCATATTCTGTGATAACTGTTATTGTCATATTGTTTGGGTATATTGTGGGGCTCAGTGGGTAGCACTGGTGCCTTGCAGCGCTGGGATTCTAGGTTCGCATCCGACAAAAGACAACATCAGCATGGAGTTTATATGTTCTCCCTGTGTTTCTTTGGGTTTCCTCCGGGTACTCCGGGTTCCTCCCACACTCCAAAGACATACAGATAGGGAACTTAGAGCAATAGTTCAATAAAAGGACAAAGGGACCAAAGTTTGGTAGATTTTCCTTGTGCATTATTGGCTAATCGATTCCTAAATCACAAGGGTAAAGGGTTTAAACTTAAATTCATTTTTTCTGTACTTTTTCCTTACTGCTCAACCTCATTAAATATGTGTAATGTATGCATGCCGTCAACAGTTGTTTGAGGGTGAGTACATCTGCACTAGTTGCAAGCATGTTGCATATCTGGAAGCCCAAGTTTTGGATCTAAATGTGCAGCTTACACCACTCAGAGCCATTGCAAACTGAGAGAGTTGTATAGACGTCACTGTGCAGACACTGGCTGGGGCCAATGAAATGGAGGGGGGCAAGATAAGGTCACTAGATGGATAGCAGTTAGAAGAAGGTGTTGGGAAAAAAAGTGCCATGGAGGATAGTCTTAAGTTGGCACATCCTGGTAAATATGCCTGTTTGCCTGATATTAGAGATGCAAGCCCAGGGCCAACATCACTGCAGCAGGGCATTACTCCTAGCAACCAGGAGGATGACTGCTGCAGGTCAGGCAGATACTGGCATTAGGGGACTCTATTATTAGGCGGACAGAGAGGGTCATCTGTCTCCCAAACCATGAATAATGAACAGTGTGTTGTTTTCTGGGTGCTTGGGTTCGGCATATTGCGGATCAGATACAAAGATTGATGGATGAAGCTGGGAAAGACCTGACCGCCATGGTACACATTGGAGAATGTTCCGGACCTCCAAGGTAGTGTTTTCAGAAATACTACCAGTTCCACAAGCATCACTAGAGAGACAGCAGGAGCTTAGAGAATTGAATAAGTGGTTCAGAAGTTGGTGAAGGAAGGAAGTGTTTGGGTTCATGATAGAGAAGTGGACCTTCCCTGTTGACTGTAGGCTCTACAGTAAGGATTGGCTGCACTTTAATGGGGAGGGTGCAGCTGTGCTGTAGGAAAGAGTGGTTAGATGGCTGCAGGAGCTTTTAAACTAGGATTTTGAAAACACAAAGAAACCTGGCTGGATGAGATGCATCACTGAGTAACAAATGTGGAGAGTTATACCATATTTAGAAAGGATAGAGCAAAATAAAGGGGAGTCTGTTTACAAAACCAAGGTTAAACCATTGCTGAAGGACAGTATTGGGAAACTGACCAGAGCAGATAATTTGTTGGATCTGATCTTGTCAAACAGACCAGATACAATTTGGATTTGCAGATCCAGGAGAACTTAGGTAACATACGCCATAATATGGTGAGTTTTAATATAATAAGCTCCTATAATGGATGATACAAAAACTTTAGAAAAGCTAAATCCAGTCGACTAAGGGAAGAGCTCAGTCTTAGGCTCCATTCACACGTCCGTATTTTTCTTTTCCAATTTTTCGGTCCGTTTTTTGCGGATCCGTGTTTCCGCAAAAACCTTCCGTTTTTACCAGTTGTACATCCGCATCTGTTCCGTTTTTCCGCAAAAAAAAGGAAGGAGGAATATATGTTGGTAGGGTATTTTTTTCTATTTCCTGGAAACGGATCCGCAATTGCGGATGATCTGCGGATGACATATTGATGCATTCCGCATATCATCCGCATTTTTTGCGGACCCATTGACTACAATGCAACCACGGATCGCATATGCGGACAAAAGTAGGACAAGCTCTATCTTATTTGCGGATCCACAGAACGGAACAGAACGGAACAACGGATGTGGACAGTATACGGAGTGCTGTCCGCATTTTTTCAGGACCTATTGAAATGAATGGATCCGCATCCTATCTGCATGATTTGCGGATCAGATGTGGATCGAATCAAGAAAGAAAAACAGGACGTGTGAATGGACCCTTATAGACTGAGATCAGGTTCTGCTAAATACAGACACTGAAGATAAGTTTTCAAAGAGATATTACAAAACTCCTGTAGTAAGTTTATGCCCATGGGTAACAAAATGTCCAGGAATAAAGGAAACCAATGTGGTTAAAAATGGGATATATTGAACATATAAGACAAAAACAGAGAGCATTTAAACATTGTAAACCATTGAAGGCTGATTGATTAGAAGAAGCTTTCCAGGTATACAAAGAGCCTAAAAGGTAATGTGAAAAGGAAATAAAGTTGGCTAAATTAGCCACAGAAAGAAAATGCAGAATACATTAAAACAAATCCCCAAAACCCTCTAAAAATAACTATTGAAAGTAATTGTAGAGGACGAAGGGAAGGCAGAGATATTAAAGGGGTTCTCCCACGAATAATGTAAAAAATGAAAATCAGACATCATATAGTACATGACAACCTCTTTTTAACAAAGCTAGAACCAGCTCTGTACCTAACATGGATCCAGAGATCTCCCCATTCATTGCTCTGCTAGATTCATATCAAGCTGACAGCTCGGGGAGTGTCTTTTCTGCTGCAGCTCAGGGGGCGTGTCCATGCTCTCCCTATCACAGCTCAGGAGACAGTTAAAAGTTGAAACTGAGCATGTGCGGCCTGCTCAGTGACCAGGTCAAAGAAATAAGAAATTAAGTGGTCCTATACAGATACATTTTATTGAATAACTCAGTAGATGTACAAAATTTTTAATGACATGCAGTTACAAAAGTATTTAGATCCAGGTGCTGGTTTGAAAACTGTAGAATATTTTTCGTGAGACAACCCCTTTAAACTCTTTTCATATGTGTTTATCGGTAAGCTGCCAGTCATTGAGGGTATTTGTCACATATCACTGTCTTAACATAAGAAGTACAGCTGTGTCTAGTTAAATATTGATAATGCCCCTGGCCCAGATGGCATACATCCATGGGTACTGAGGGAATTAATCTCAGTAATTGATAAACAATTGTATCTCATCTTCTTAAGGCCCTTTTAGACGGGCCGATTATCCTCCCTGCCAGAGCGCCGATCAGCGACATCGGCGCTCGTGCAGGGAGCCTTTACATGGCCCGACGAATCGAGCGCTGGGCCGCACGAGTGATCGCTGTATCACTCGTGCGGCCGGGAAGCTCCATACTGTCAGGCGCACATCGCCTGTTTACACAGGCCGATGTGCGCCCGACAGATTGGATCTTTTGTAGAAACCAAAAGATCCAATCAGCCGACGAACGAGCGTTTTGCTCGTTCGTCGGCTGATTAGGGCCACTTTTACACGGGCCGATTATCGGCACTAGCGTTCCTAGGAACGATTTTTCGGCCGATAATCGGCCCGTGTAAAAGGACCTTTAGACTCTCTTGTAACATTTTCAGTGCTACAAGAATGCAGGATGGTTGATGTGGTATAAAATCTTAGAAACGTAAAAAGGTGGAACCATATAACCACCAACTGGTAAGTTTAACATCTGTAGTATGTAAAATATTTTATGGTATTCTAAGAGATGTGCTGCAAAACTATATAACAGTGAATAAATTGATAACTGATAGCCAGCATGGATTTATGCGAGAGGTTGTGCCTAACCAACATGCTGGGTTTCTGTGAGGAGGTAAGTACAAATCTAGATGTTGGTCATCCATCAGATGTTAGATACAGTGGTCCCTCAAGTTACAATATTAATTGGTTCCAGGACGACCATTATCTGTTGAAACCATTGTAAGTTGAGTAATTGGTTCCAAAGCCCCAAAATGTCATCCAAGATAAGAGAAAATGAAGATTTATGAAAAATAAGCAGATAACTAAGACAAATAAAATAAGTCCTTACATATAACAGTCAGGAACAAGTGGCCTTGATTGGTTGGATCTGAGTCTGAAACATTGTATATTGAGTCTGGTTTTAACTTATGATGCGTCAGAAAAGACCATTGTAAGTTGAAAATATTGTATCCTGAGGCCATTGTATCTTGAGGGATCACTATATCTGGATTTGATACAATGCCATACAAGAGCCTTGTGCTGAAGTAACAAATGCAGTGACTATGGGACAATATTTGCACATAGATTAAAAAAAAATGGTTACAGGACAGAAATCAAATAGTCATTGTAAATGGTACATACTCAAAATGGCTAAAGTCAGCAGCAGTGGGGACCACAAGGATCTGTGTTAGGCCCAATTCTCTTTAATCTCTTTATCAGTAATCTTGTGGACAGGATTGAAAGTAAAGTGTCAGTTTATGCTGATGACACAAAACTGTGGAGGATACTTACTGTAAAACTCAGCTTGATTGTCACATATTACAGAAAGACCTATATAAACTGACAGCATGGGCAAGAACTTGACGGATGAATGTTAATGTTGATAATAGTAAAGTAATGCATCTGGGCTACGCTAATTGCATGGATGTATACACAATACATGGAATAAAATCAGGGAAAACAGAACAAGAAAAGGACTCAATATCAGGCAGCAGCTGCAAAAGCAAATAAGATTTAAGGGTATATAGAAAGATAAATAAAACCCTGTGATCTCAGTGTAATATCAGCCCTTTATAAATCCCTCGTAAGACCACATCATAAATGTGGGATTCAGTTTTGAGCTGTACATACTATCAAGGATATAGGAGAGCTAGAACAGGTTCAGAGATGGGAGAACAGAGTATTACATGGGATGGAAGACTTAAAATATTGAGCTTCTTCAGCTTGGAAAAAATACACCTTAGAGGTGATCTCATTTCCACGTATAGATACATGTATGGTCAGTACAAAGAACTGGGACATGATTTATTCATTCCAAGGACTTTATAACCAACCAGGGGACATTCTTTGTATGTGGAGGAAAGACGGTTCAGACATAAAGACAGGAAAGGATTCTTTATAGTTAGAGTAGTCAATATATGAGACGTCCTACCCTAAGAGGTAGTAATCCTGGTTCAACTTCTATAGCAGAATACCTCTATAATGGTGTATATACTGGAGCATGCTGTAGTTTTTCTCATGGAGGTAGAGTATGGGCCTGTACATTTCTTTGGGAGCTATATTATTCATGAATTCCAAATTCTTATATTAAGGCTAAGACTAATTATTTATGGCCTCATGACTTAAAAGCACAATGATGTACAGGTAAAATGGCAACTATTGATAGTGAATGTGGTTATGCTAACATTCAACAGGTTTGGATTTCTGCCAACTTTCAGGTTGTGGTCACGGTATTGTGCATACATATCAGATGTAGCTAGAAGTGCCCAAAAGACATTGATGCTTAAAGGGGTTGCCTGAGATTTAAGACAGGATCTGCCTTTTTCCTGAAACAGCCCTATTGTCTGTGAATTACTCCTGACACAGCCCCATTCAAGTGAATGGAGATAAGCTGCAATATCTGACACAGCCTAAAGATAAGACTGACGATTTTCTGGGGGGACAAAGCAGGCTATTTTTTCTAATCATTAACAACCGTGGTTAATCAGGAATCTGTGAGAATGAAATCTTGGTGAATAGTTCAACTAGGCAATGCACTTTATACCCTGTTCTTGATGTAGTTAAAATATTCAAACTCTATACTGTAATATGACCCCCATAGACGTCTGGGGGGGGAAGGCTGCTGATCTCCAGATGCTTATGACCTCATACAAAGGCACATTAAATCCAACAGAAAGAAAAATCATGGTATGTTCCACTGGTCATCACATCACACCATATGGCTCCATAGTATGGAGCTGTAGATACTCTGTGTGCCACCATACAGGCACATATGAGTCCACATGAGCCCTAACAGTGAGGAAGAAAAGCAATCATGGAATGTACTGTAGATCTGTAAAGTAGGTCATGAATAAATTGTAATGATGCTAGAATAAAAATCATCACGTGTGGAATGAATATATTTTTATTAATATTTTTTATTGTTGCTTAGTTTTTTGGAAATATTTTCTGTAGCCTAATCTGAAATATTCCACACCTGTGATATAAAGGAAAACTCAGAGTTCTTTACCTGTTCTCCCAGTAATAGAATTATTTCGGCTTCTGGTGTTTATGCCAATACAGCATACTGTACAGCGGTTTTTAAAGAGGCAGTTTATACGATTCATGTTAATTACGTCTTTTCATAATAGGTCTTTCAGCTGGGGAAACATTCCCTTGGTGCCTGTTTCAAGATTCTGGTCTCAGAATAATACCCCACATCCCAACGGTTATGTTTCCCAAATGGACTTTTATCCCATATGTCATTAGCTGCTGTACAAAACAGGAAATTGTTATCAAAACACTAAATTAAAAAAAATAAAAAATCTGAAGGAGCATTTAAAGGGGTTTTCCAAGTTATATATATTGATGACCTATACTCAGGATAGGTCATCAATATCAGATCGGCAGGGGTCCGACACCCGGTACCCCCACCGATCAGCTGTTTAAAGAGGAGGCATGCGCCGTATCAGCGCTGCCTCCTCTTCACTATTTACATGCTGGCCTTAACAGGGGTAGTGGTGAGTAGGTGTAATTACACCTCACCGCCCCATTCATTTATATGGGAAGAATCGCTTCCATAGACTTGTATGGAAGCGATTCTTCCCATTGAAATGAATGGTGTGGTGAGGTGTAATTACACCTACTCGCCACTACGCCGTAACGGCCAGCATGTAAACAGTGAAGAGGAGACAGCGGTGATACAGCGCGTGCCTCCTCTTCAAACAGCCGAGTGTTGGACCCCCGCCAAACTGATATTGATGACCTATCCTGAGGATAGGTCATCAATATATATAACTCGGAAAACCCCTTTAAATGGTCACTGCCATGTCACACAACTTTGCAGAAATAAATAGTACAATTATAGGAAACTTTGTAATATGTCTTATCAGAGAAAAATGTCATGCTCTCCAGTCAGAACTTAAAGTGGCCCTGGAAAAAATACTAAAAGTGGCCCCGTTTTGTAGTTGGGGGGTCCAAATTGATGGAAGTCAGGGCCAGCAATACCATATTATGGCACATGATAACTTCCCAACAGAGCCAAATGCCACAGTCCATCACAAAATACTGCCATCAGCACAAAATACATCCCCAAAAACTTCCACTGGCCGATCGTGAGGAGTGCTCAGGCAGCCCCCTGAGCATCGGCCCACTGGGAAATTTCCCTGTAATGTCTATGGCCAATCTGCCCCTGTCTCCAGTAATCAGCTCTTTTCCTTCTCTTCTCTTTCTACTAAATTTACATTCTTTCTTTATTTTGTGATAAAACTGTTTTGTTAAAATCAAGATGGGCTGCCTGCTTACTGAAGGATCAGAGTGCATCATCCAATAGAAGTATATGGAGAGGGGATTGGGAGGATCAGTGAGACAGACACAGCACAGTTATGATTCAATAGCTAACAGTAATCTCACCCAAAGTGTTTTATTCACATCGATATTGTTCAGTACTTCTCTGTAATGTCCTATATGGTGCTTCTGAGCGAGTCAGAGATGAGAAGCAGAATCTCCTGTCTCCATATGCAGTATATGGGCAGGCATCTTTAAAGTTTTCCTCCACCCAGCAGCTCAGGGACAATTAAACATTATAGATAGAGCCTGCAGAGGGAAAAATGCCAAAACTCATGCCTAGATATAGTGCTATCACTCATGTGTACAAACATGGCAGCTTATTCTGAAAAGTAATGTGAAACAACAGTGATGTTTTAAAGAATCTATCACCTCCAAGATTGTTTTAAAACTACACATATCATCCTGTAGGGTAGGTGCCCTAAAATATAATCTTATATTTGCTGTGAAAATCTGGTCCTTTAATTTTGTGAAGTGCTTTTTTATGTGAATAAGGGGTCTGGAGCCCCTTGGGATGGGTCGCTCCATTTGGTGCAACAGCACCTAAAAGTAAAACGGCCAGGGGCCCCCCCCATCTTATCTGACTGATAGTCCCTGACATTTCACTGCCGGTCAAGATGTCGGAGAAGTCAGAACAGGTCCTCCCACCATGCACTGAAAACCTTATTTGCATAAAAATAAAGAGAAACACAAAAAAACGCTGCAGCCACAACCATGTGGTCTCTTACTCCCAAGCACTGTACTGCTTTGGCTTTTACCTTGAAGATCGGTGTAGTAATGGAGAAAGTGTCTATGAGATGTCAGAAGTTAGCTAACACAAGGTTAAAGGGAACCTGTCATCTCCAAAACACCCCCTGAACTAGAGTAAGCTTTGCATAGTGTAAGTGGTGCTGAATCCAAATATGTAAGTTTTATCTTCATAGTCACTTCCATTCCGATGCTGTGCTCCCACAAACCAGCAGTAAAATGCATTGAGAGGACTCTTCTTTGAGTCCTCTCCATTATGTGAGTGAGCACCGGAGTCCTCTCAGTGCATTTTACTGCAGGTGTGTGGGAGCAATGCGTCGGAATTGAAGTGAGCATGAAGATAAAACTTACATATTCGGATTCAGCATCACTTACACTATACAACGCTTACTCTAGTTCAGGGGTTATTTCAGAGATGACAGGTTCCCTTTAAATTAGCATATTTTGTGTTCAAATTTTATTAAGACAAATATACAAGGATTGCAATTAAAATGGAGGCGCTGCTGCAATGGAGTCCAAACCAAGCAGGTAAGTATGAGCTCTTTTTTAGTTTATTGAGACAGTAAAAAGGTGAACATGACCAATGGGTTCAGGACTGGACCAATCTCTACTTCAGGTTTAAACACCAAGTAGAACTATGTAGACACAGGCTGGAAGAAACAACAAAGATTTTCTAAATCTCAAACAACCGTTATCATTTACTTTAGTGAATATTATTAAAGGGGTTTCCAGGATTTTAACCTCAGGATAGACCATCAATATCTGATCAGTGGGGGATCAGCTGTTCCCAAGTAGCTTTGTTGCTGAACCTGCACAGCTCCATCCATTTTGTATTAGATGGAACTGGTTACTGCAGTTCTGCTGCCACTCACTTCAAAGGGAGTGACGCTGCAGTAGCCAGCTCCTACAGATCAGACATTAAGGGGCCGTTCAGATGGCCGTAGTATTGTGGATCCGCAATATCATTGATGCCGCCCAGCGTGTGTTCCGCAATTTGCGCCCCATTCAAAATGCCTATTCTTTTCCGCTATTGCGGACAAGAATAGGACATGTTCTATATTTTCTTGCGGAGCCGCTGTACGGAGCAGCTGCTGTCCGCTCTAATAAAAGTAAATGGGGCCGCATCTATTCCGCAAAATTGCGGAATAGATGCAGACCCATTCACATAGTCGTGTGAATGGGCCCTCAAGGCCATCAAAATACAGATCCCACAAAAGCCATACATGCATAAAAATTATAATTAGGATTACTAAACTATGTTACATATATGTAGCAAAATATTGGGTTGTCCGAGTTATTTTGTTGTCATTTGTATGTTTCTAACTAATCAACTATAACAGCTTTTCCAGCACTTTGTGCTTTTAAAGCTGCTGGTTTCTCAGATTTCACTCAGGGTCACATGACCTGTGATGTCAGCTTTTCTGCCTGCTCTTCTCATATTCGTGCACAAGCAGATAAGAGTCTGTACACGAGATGGCACTGTGCTGTCCACGCCCCCTGCCCTGTGCTGTCCATGCCCCCTGCCCTGTGCTGTCTACACCCCCTGCCCTGTGCTGTCCACACCCCCTGCACTGTGCTGTCCACGCCCCCTGCTCTCTGCTCTCTCCCTGGATTCTTTCAGATAACTATTAACCCCTTCAGCCAAAACACACACAGAGCTCAAGGCTTTACAACAATAGCTACAGGCAATGAAGAGACATAGGATCTGCCCCTCCTCATCCTGTAGACACAGAGCTGACACTGGAGGAGATCTGCAGAGTATTACACAAGAAAGGTAGGAGGCAGGGGCGGATTGGCCATAGACCCCACCAGGAAAGTTCCCGGTGGGCTGATGCCCAGTGGGTCACCTGACACTCCATTGCACTCATCAGTGTCTTTATGTTTTCAATTCTTAGTACTAACTTCCAGGCAGCTGTCCGCATACATCAGAACTTGACATCAGGGCTGATGTACAAGGACCGCTGCCCTGGAAGATAGGTCTGCTAAAGTATTCATTTATTAATACAGTAAAGACCTGGAAGGACCTGACGCTCCCAAAGTCAAGAACATCACATGACCTCAGGACGTGGCCAATGGTGTCCAGGGACATCACCGAGCACATAGACCACGACTATGGCTTACTCCACTGCCAGTGCGGAGCTAGGTTGATGCTCCACCTCACTCCTAAGTCCATCAACTCTCTTGCTGAGGACAAGCTGCCGAGTGGGCCCTCACCTCATCAGCCTGCCTGTCTGCTTCAGACAATGCTCCAGGCCTGCTATGTGCTGCCCACAGCTCCCGACTGCCTCATCTGCCTGTGTGGACCTTCAGCTTCCCTGGTGCCTGATGTGGTGGACTGGTGGTGGTATGTGTTACCTAAGTAAAATATTTTGTGTGATGCATATCTAATGTACTAGTAATATAATGCAGTATTATACACAGTATATTCATTACATTACTAATAGATTACATATACATAGGATGTTGTATGACATACTATATTTATGTAATGTACTAGTATACACTGTGTATATACATAGGAATGTACTAGTAATATAATGCATTATTATACACAGTATACACTAGTACATCACATTACTAGTTCATTACATATCCATAACATGCTGTATGACATACCATATATATGTAATGTACTAGTATATACATAGTAATGTAATGCACTAGTATGCACAGTGTAGACAAGTACATTCCATTACACCTTACATACTGTATAAATAACATGTATGACATACTATATACTTGTAATTTACTAGTAATGTAATGCAGCTTGAAGAAATCCATGTCTTAGCTGGCAAAATAATAAAAAATCTGCAGCGTGTGTAGGCTCCCTATTCTCCTGCTGCACTGTGGTATGTGGTTCTGCTGGGGCAGTATATTGTGCGGCACTGTGGTATTTGGTTCTGCTGGAGCAGTATATTGTGCTGCACAGTGGTATCTGGTTCTGCTGGTGCAGTATATTGTTCTGCACTGTGGTATCTGGTTCTGCTGGGGCAGTATATTGTGCTGCACTGTGGTGTTTGGTTCTGCTGGGGAAGTATATTGTGCTGCACAGTGGTATCTGGTTCTGCTGGGGCAGTATATTGTGCTGCACTGTGGTGTTTGGTTCTGCTGAGCAGTATATTGTGCTGCACTGTGGTATTTGGTTCTGCTGGGGCAGTATATTGTGCAGCACTGTGGTGTTTGGTTCTGCTGGAGCAGTATATTGTATACAAAACCAGTTTGATCACACCTTTGATCAACAAAATTTGCCCCTTTAGGGATTCCCTAGGATTATGTAGATTATTATTATTATTATTATTATTATTTATTATTAAAGCGCCATTCATTCCACAGCGCTGTACATGTTGAAAGGGGTTTACATACATAGTCTAGACAATTGCTCTAGGACAAACAAGTTACAGACTGGTACAGAAGGAGAGAGGGCCCTGCCTGTGAAGGCTTACAATCTATGCAGTATGGGAGGACACAGTAGGTGAGGGTAAAGCTAGTCATGGCAGTGTAGCAGCAGCAGGGTCACAGGTTGTAGGCTTGTCTGAAGAGGTGGGTTTTCAGATTTCTTTTGAAGGATTCCACTGTAGGTGAGAGTCTGATATGTTGGGGTACAGAGTTCCAGAGTATTGGGGCTGCGCGGGAGAAATCCTGGAGGCGATTGTGTGAAGAGTTGATAAGAGTGGAGGAGAGAAGGAGGTCTTGTGAGGATCGGAGATTACGTGTGGGGATGTATCGGGAGAGTAGTTCTGAGATGTAGGGAGGGGACAGGTTGTGGATGGCCTTGTATGTATTTGTTAGTATTTTAAACTGAATTCTCTGGGGAAAGGGGAGCCAGTGAAGGGATTGGCAAAGGGGAGAGGCAGAGGAGTAACCGGGTGAGAGGTGGATTAGTCGGGCAGCAGAGTTGAGGATAGATTGGAGGGGGGCTAGAGTGCTAGATGGAAGGCCACAGAGGAGAATGTTGCAGTAGTCTAGGCGGGAGATGATGAGGGCATGTATTAGTACTTTGGCAGACTCATAGTTGAGGAACGCACGGATACGGGAGATATTTTTGAGTTGGAGGCGGCAGGTGGTGGAAAGGGCTTGGATGTGTGGTCTGAAGGAGAGTGCAGAATCCAAGGTCACTCCAAGGCAGCGGACCTGTTTAACGGGGGAGAGTGTGCAGTCGTTGATGGTGATAGATAGGTCTGTTGGGAGGGCTGTGCAAGATGGTGGAAAGATGATAAATTCTGTTTTATCCATGTTAAGTTTTAGAAAGCGTGAGGAAAAGAAAGAGGATATTGAAGATAGGCATTGTGGGACTCTGGATAGTAAGGTGGTGATGTCTGGACCAGAGAGGTAGATTTGTGTGTCATCAGCATAAAAGTGATACTGAAAGCCATGGGACTCTATGAGCTGTCCCAGGCCAAAGGTATAGATAGAGAAGAGCAGGGGACCTAGGACTGAGCCTTGTGGGACACCAACAGAGAGGGAATGGGAGGAGGAGGTGGCGTGAGAGTGGCAGACGCTAAATGTCCGGTCGGTGAGGTATGATGCAATCCATGAGAGGGCCAGGTCAGTGATGCCAAGAGACGAAAGAGTTTGTAGTAGAAGGGAGTGGTCGACGGTGTCAAAGGCAGAGGACAGGTCAAGGAGGAGGAGAATAGAGTAATGTTTTTTGGTTTTGGCTGCTAGCAGATCGTTGGTGACTTTAGTAAGGGCAGTTTCAGTCGAGTGGTGGGGTCGGAAGCCTGACTGTAGGTGGTCAAAGAGTGAGCAGGAGGAGAGGTGAGAGGACAGTTCTGAATGGACATGTTGCTCAAGTAGCTTTGAGGCATATGGCAGAAGTGATATGGGGCGATAGCTGGACAGAGAAGATGGGTCGAGTGAGGATTTTTTAAGGATGGGTTTAATTGTAGCGTGTTTAAAACCAGAGGGGAAGACACCAGAGGTCAGTGATAGGTTGAAGAGATGAGTTAGGGCTGGGATGAACACTGAGGAGAGGTTGGGAATGAGGTGGGATGGGATTAAGACTTAACTTTTATTAGAAATTATAAATAACAAATATTGCACTCAAAAATATTAAAACTGTCAGCCGGCAGCTGTGCCCTATTGGTACTAACACCCACGTGTTGTGGGTATAATTAGGTAGCCAGGAGTCACCTTTTTATGAGGATATATTTTTATAGATACTATGTGACAACATATGGTTGGGGAATGGTAATAGCCCTTAATTCTGGAACATAGTATCATTAATAATAGAGGTTTAGAACTGTTGAGCCTATAATAGTTACTTTTGTTATAATTGCACTACAAACAGGCTTTCTGTTCGTTGTATCGCTGTGTGCTGCCACTATGCACACAGCGATCAATGCCTGGGCTGTATGAGAGAGTCTGCCTTATTTCAGGTCAGAGCCCTCTATGTAGGCTATTTTCACAGTTCACTACTAACCTCTATTAGAAAAGGCTGGTCGTGCAGCAGCAATGGTTGTGTTGATAATGCTGCCTATGTTTTAATAAGACCGGGGAGCTGCTTCCCCAACAGAGCAGGCTTGTATAGCGGTTCGCATGCCACTGAGGGACACTGGAGCGTTACAGTCACGTGGTGCGTGACCGCTCCGGACTGTCCGTCAGCCTGTCCTGCGTGTGAACCTGCAAGTGCGCGATATGTGATCGACGCTAGGTACCGTCTGTGTAACTGATCGGGGACACCTTTCCCCCGATCAGTGAAAGATCGGTACTACAAACTGGCTCTGTATCAGGGAGATCGCGGGTCTGTGCGGTCACGTGATACGTGATCACCGCGATTTGTTTGTCTCCCTGTACAGCGCCAGCCAGGACAATGCCTCGCTCTGTATGCTGTTTCCCTAAGGCAAAGGTTTGTGCTAGCGCTGCTTAGGGAAACAGCATACAGAGCGAGGCATTGTCCTGGCTGGCGCTGTACAGGGAGACAAACAAATCGCGGTGATCGCGTATCACGTGACCGCACAGACCCGCGATCTCCCTGATACAGAGCCAGTTTGTAGTACCGATCTTTCACTGATCGGGGGAAAGGTGTCCCCGATCAGTTACACAGACGGTACCTAGCGTCGATCACATATCGCGCACTTGCAGGTTCACACGCAGGACAGGCTGACGGACAGTCCGGAGCGGTCACGCACCACGTGACTGTAACGCTCCAGTGTCCCTCAGTGGCATGCGAACCGCTATACAAGCCTGCTCTGTTGGGGAAGCAGCTCCCCGGTCTTATTAAAACATAGGCAGCATTATCAACACAACCATTGCTGCTTGCACGACCAGCCTTTTCTAATAGAGGTTAGTAGTGAACTGTGAAAATAGCCTACATAGAGGGCTCTGACCTGAAATAAGGCAGACTCTCTCATACAGCCCAGGCATTGATCGCTGTGTGCATAGTGGCAGCACACAGCGATACAACGAACAGAAAGCCTGTTTGTAGTGCAATTATAACAAAAGTAACTATTATAGGCTCAACAGTTCTAAACCTCTATTATTAATGATACTATGTTCCAGAATTAAGGGCTATTACCATTCCCCAACCATATGTTGTCACATAGTATCTATAAAAATATATCCTCATAAAAAGGTGACTCCTGGCTACCTAATTATACCCACAACACGTGGGTGTTAGTACCAATAGGGCACAGCTGCCGGCTGACAGTTTTAATATTTTTGAGTGCAATATTTGTTATTTATAATTTCTAATAAAAGTTAAGTCTTATCTACATAATCCTAGGGAATCCCTAAAGGGGCAAATTTTGTTGATCAAAGGTGTGATCAAACTGGTTTTGTATATACTAACACCCCGAGGATTACCCTATAGGGGATCTTGGCTATATAGCAGTATATTGTGCTGCACTGTGGTATTTTGTTCTGCTGGGGCAGTATATTGTGCAGCACTGTGGTATTTGGTTCTGCTGGGGCAGTATATTGTGCAGCACTGTGGTATCTGGTTCTCTGGGGCAGTATATTGTGCTGCACTGTGGTATTTGGTTCTGCTGGGGCAGTATATTGTGCTGCACTCTGGTGCCTGGTTCTGCTGGGGCAGTATATTGTTCTGCACTGTGGTATCTGGTTCTGCTAGGGCGGTATATTGTGCTGCACTGTGGTATCTGGTTCTGCTGGGGCAGTATATTGTGCTGCACTGTGGTATCTGGTTCTGCTGGGGCAGTATATTGTGCTGCACTGTGGTATCTGGTTCTGCTGGGGCAGTATATTGTGCTGCACTGTGATGCTGGTTCTGCTGAGCAGTATATTGTGCTGCACTGTGATGTTGGTTCTGCTGGGGAAGATACCCAGTGGCATTTTCTGTGATCTGCAATAAATGTCCTATGAAGAAATAATTGCAGTGTACGGCAGAAGTGATCAGACGATCGCATGTTAGTCACCTACGGAGGCTTAAAATAAGTGAAAAGCTAGCTACATGCAGGGTTAGGGCTCATGCACACGAACATGTGCCGGCCGTGCCCGTATTGCGGCCTGCATACAGCGGGTCCGCAATACACGGGCACCGGCCCTGTGCAGCCCGCATCACGGATCGCAGACCCATTCACTTTAATGGATCCGCAATCTGGGAGATGCGGAGCGGAGGCACGGATCGGAACACCACATAAGGACTACGGTGTGCTTCCATGGTGTTTCTGGCCGTGCCTCCGCACCGCAAAAAAGTGGCACAAGCACAACTTTTTTATGGTGCGGACCCTCGGATGCAGATCGCGGACCCCATTGAAGTGAATGGGTCTGCGGTCCACATGCGGTGGCCCCTCGGTCAGTGCCCATGCATTGCGGATCGCAGTTTGCGGCCCGCAGGACGGGCACGGCTGGCACGCACTCGTGTGCATGAGCCCTTAGGCTAATATCTCCAGTTTAGCAATCTTCCAATACAACCGATTCCAGGACTCGCTGTGCGATCCTGTCAGAGGAGCAGAGGCCAGAACGGAAAGTCTCACTGACACACGCTGTGATTTTAATTAGGCCATAAGAGGAAATAATATTAAGTTATTTTTTAAAAATACAAAACATTTAGGCCCTGATTTATCAAACAGTTTTGTCTTGTTTTGCTTTTCTGTTATTTTCATAGAAAGGCCCCTTTCACACAACCATATTTTTGGTCCACATTCGAAGGATGCAGATGCAGGCCCACTCATTTCAATGGGGTCGCAAAAAATGCGGACAGTACACCTTGTGATGTCCACATTCATATGTCAATTTCCCAGTTGTGCAAAAAAGATAGAACATGTCCTATTCTTGTCTGTTTTGTGGACAAGAATAGACATTGTTACAGTGCTCCTGCAAAATAAAAAGGGATGCAACATGGACGTCACACAGATGCAGGCCCGGACTGGCCCTCTGCCCGACCGGGCATTTGCCCGGTGGGCCGCACCACGTTGTGGGCCGCAGTGCCGCATGATAATGTGTGGGGGCGGGGGCGATAAAAAAGTGCTGCCTGCTGGCTAAGTGCGCAGTGCGCACAGTTCTTTAATTCTTACCCTGCCGTGGCCTGGCCGTCCCGTCCCCATGACGTCTCCGACTCCTGCGCTTCCTCCTGGGCTGGCTGTGTGATCCCACGAGATCCAGCGCTGGGTCACAGGTCTCGTGGGATCACACTGCTTCAGGAGAAGAAGGCGCGCAGGAGAAGAAGACAGTGTCCGGAGCAGTTTGTAAGTATTTTTTGTGTCTGTTTGTGGCTGGGGGGGCGGGGCACCTGGCTGGCAGGCAGGCAGGTAGGCTGGCAAATGGGACACGTCAGATGGGGCCAGCGGGCTGATCGGAGGTCTGATGGGGGCTGGGCCACAAATGGCTGATGTGAGCTCTGATGGGGCTGGGGCACAAAAGGCTGATGTGAGGTCATGGGGGCAGAAATGGCTGACCTGAGGTCTGATGGGGGCACAAGAGCTGACCTGAGGACATAGATGCAGTGTACTGATATATAGTATATACAGACACATATAAGAGGCACTTTTTTTATAAGGGGCACCAAGCATGTGTCACTAGCATTAGGGGCACTGTGTGTGGCACTATAAACAGAGGGCACAGGGCATATGACACTATATACAGAGGGCACAGAGCATGTAGCACTATACACAGAGGGCACAGAGCATGTGGCACTATATACAGAGGGCACAGAGTATGTGGCACTACTATTGGGGGCCCTGTGTGTAGCACTAATGCTGCTGTTATATTCAGAGCACAGCATGTGGCACTGAGATGAGTCTGTGTCAGTCTGCAAGATACCAATGTGTTGGTAAAGAATAGAGATGAGCGAGTAGTGAAATATTCGAAAGTTCGAAATTCGATTCGAATAGACCGCGAAATTCGACTATTCGACCGAATATCGAATCCCATTAAAGTCTATGGGGAAAAAATGCTAGCCACTTGGAAATCTCAATTCGACCACTTGGAGGTCACCAAGTCCACCCTGAAACCTCAGAAAAGGATGCCAACACTGCTGGAATGCAACTAGGACAGCAGGGGAAGCATGTCTGGGTGCATATAACGCGCCCAAGTCGCACTATTACGCCACTATCATAGCCTCTCAACAATACACTCCATACACAATATAACTTCTATGTAAAGTGAGACAATACAAGGAAACCTTCTTTCCTCTACATTGCCATGGACCCCAAGCCAAACTAGACAAAAAAGAAGATGAAATGCTGCACCCCTTAAAATCACGTTGCCTATGACAACCACAGATGGCATAGGCAAGGGGGAAAGCAATCAAGCCATCACTATTTTTCCCTCTGTGCCATCCCTGCCTTGCCCAGGCACATGTCCCAAAACATCATCCACGCCCGAGTAACACGGTTACTGCAAAAGGCCATTTGACCACCAACACTTTGGTTTGAGGCCGGGGATGCTACATCTCCCTGACAGCACACTGGGTGAATGTTGTGGAGGCGGGGACGGGCAAACCTGCTACCCCCATCCAAGTTTTGGGCCTTGGTTCTGTCTGGATTTCCGCAACCCTTACAGACAGCTCGGCAAACCCCTCCTTCTCCTTCTAGATTTGTTAAATCTGTCCACCACCCAGTCAAGTCCACAAAGTCCAGTCTCGTCGATAGCCTGCCAGAAACTGCAGGGACCTCACTCTGACC
>ONZH01013865.1:0-21246 GCA_900303285.1 Rhinella marina
TTTTTGCCCCCCCTCCCCCCCAAAAAAATATATTGCAGCCAGATATAATAGCCCTTAAAAGGGCTTTTGGGTCTTTTCAACAGAAAAACTAGCTCTGCCTAGCCAATTTCTATCCCTACACTATCTGTCCCAGCTCTCCCTAACTAAGACTGAGCTGGGTCACATGTCACTGGTGCTATATAGCACCCCATGACGTGTTCCCGGCCAGCCAATCACTGTAATGCCAGTAGCCAACATGACTACAGCATTACAGTGAATGCCAGTACCACCCCGCACGCTGATTGGCTGCGTAGCAGCCAAGAAACGTGCGGGGAGGGGGCTCAAGCATGGCGCTCGAGCACGCACGGTGTTCAGCCAAACACCACGAGGTCCCGAGCGCCGCCATGCTCGGCCGAATATCGTATTCGGCCGAGCATGCTCACTCCTCACTATCAGTATCATCTAAAGTACATATGGCTGTGTCTCTGAAATAATTGTTCAACAGATGTTTGTTCAACTGGTGTTCATTCATCAACCAACTTCTATCTAATGTGTATGTCTAGAGGCACAGACAGTGGCATTCCTCCAATAGAGGCAAACCACGCAGCTGCTATGTGCCATGGTGGAAAATGGACCCACAGTGAACCAATTGCCCTGCCTCCTAATTACACTCATTACTGACCAGCCCCAGTATAGTATCCCTATCATCAGTAGAGAAAGCTAAAAGGCCTATAATTATGTAATCACAGGTCCTGTACATGTAATAAAGGAACTGCACAAAGGAATGGTGTAGTTCCTAGGTTAGATAGGAGTATCTGCCAGGACCTGTGATGACATAATCTTCGGTATTACAGGTCCTGTACATTTAGTAAAGGAACTGCAGATAGCATGGTGTAGTTCTCAGCTTAGGTAGCGACCATCTGCCAGGACTAGGGATTAGCAAACCCGTGGATGTTTGGGTTCGACGGGTTCGGTCGAACTTTGTTTCAAAGTTCAGTTTAGGTCCCAAACTCAACCCCGAACACCGAACCCCATGAAGTCAATGGGGACCCACATTTTGGGGCTGAAAATGGCTGTAAATAAGTCATAGAAAGTGTTTTGGATGCACACAAGCTGTGTTGTCTTATTGTCTGCTACAAATTACAAGCTGTTAGTTTATTGTGCACATAAGGACCACACTGTTACCATTGTTTCATTGGCTAAAATACAAAAACAAGAAAAGAGATAACACTTGGCATCTGCACATTGTGCATTCTTTTACAAACTTTGGTATGTAAACATCTAGGTGCCAGTGCCATATTGTAATGGCTTCACGTTAATATCATGACATCCTCAACAAATGTAGATGAGATTTGAAGCCATTTCAATTGGCTGGATGCTGTCACTAATGTAAGTACGCTCTACAATGTGTCCCATTGGACCTGTTCGTTGTTTCACAGCTTTGGAGACAACCTATCCCTATTGGATAGGCTCCCTCGTAATCAGATTCTCACCTATCCCTAATACAGAATATATGGGAGCGATGTTGAGTAGTGGATGCTTAGTTGGGTTTCTTCAACTTCTCGATTATTGTGAGCATAAAAACTATTAATACTGAGAATCTTTGGGCAATACTGTCAATGGATCACTGGGCTGGAAGAATCGAACTGTAACAGCTTTGTTCTTCCTTTTACACAACTTTTTCACAGCCCAGAAACCTATTTTTACTATCTCACTTAGAATCCATATTCTTTGAGTCAGGATCAGCAGTCACACAAGGGGGAACAAGAAACACTATCCTTTCAAGTCTCCAGATTCATTACTTTCTTGTAATGACTGCCATAGATCCAATTAGGCTTTCCTTTGAGCTTCACTGATGTGCTCGTGGTCAACAACACTTGGAATGGACCATCAAACTGGGGTTTGAGGACTTTTCTAATGTGTCTTTTTACCACCACCCAATCTCCAGACACAAGTGGGTGGGTTCCTGGTAGTTTATCAGGATCTGGAAGTGAAGCGTTTTTGCTCGAGAATGTATTTTAGTCAAATGCTTGTGCAAACTGATCACATAATCTGTGAGACAACCATGTTGCATCTGGAGCTGCTGTCGGAAATATAATCCTGTCCTAGGGGCTGACCCAAAAAGGACCTTATAGGGACTAAGGCCTGTCTTACAGTTAGGGGTATACCTTACTGAAAAGAGGGCTAAAAGCAGGGACTCTGTCCATGGCTTACCAGTCTCTGCCATGGATTTTTGAATCTTTAACTTTAGTGTCCCGTTCATTCCCCCCCCCCTTCCCTACCAATGCTTTGTGAATGGTACAAAGCATGTAAGGCCTGTTCTATACACAAAACCTTTATCATCTCCTGCATCACTTCACCTGTGAAGTGAACACCTCTGTCACTTTCAATGGTCTCAGGTACCCCATACCTGCATACAACTTCGGCCATGATCTTCTTTGCTCTAGGCTGTGGCCTTAGCTAACGGGTACGCTTCTGGCCATCCTGAAAACAAGTCATCACACACCAATACATACTTATACATTCCCACCTTGGCTAGTTAAATGTAGTCTGCAAGTGTTGTAACGGATACAAGGGGTGAGGCATGTGTTTCTGGGGTACCTTAACCACCTTGCTCACGTTGTTCTGGGCACAAATCATACATCCTTGAGTATATCTGGCTGCTACAGTGCTGAACCCTGGGGCGTACCATGTGCTACGGTATGTACTAAATCACACACAGCAGTTTTTTGACTGATGTGTCACTCCATGGGTTGCCTGTGCATCATGGGTTAGAGGGACCTGGGAAGGCAGAGTTTTCCTCTGAACTGTATTAAGCCTTCCTCATTTGCAGTCCCTCATTTTTACATCCATTAGTCCCGTTTCTCCTTCCCCGCCTGGTTCAGGAGTCCCTGATTTCAGGGACCTGAACTGTGGCTACTAAGGCAGGGGTCTGCCTAGGCAACTTTGCAGCCATTTTTGCCGACTGATCTGCCCTGGCTTTTCCCTTTGCCTCCTCTGCGTCTGTTTTACTGTGGCCCCCCAGACGCAGAGGAGCACCGCCACTCATGTTGGAAACATGAGGGCTTTCATAAGAGACCTCACCGCTCTCCCATTTTTGATGGGTTTACCTGAGGCGATCAGGAAGTCTCTGGCTTTCCAAATGGGACCATAGTCATGGGCTATCCCAAAGGCATACCTGGAATCCGTGTAAATGTTGGCTGTTTTTCCCTCTGCATATCTGCAAGCCATCTCCAGAGTGTCATGTTTAGTCACCACTGCCCAACCTGTGTAGTATCTGCCATCCTGGCAATACCTCAATCCATCCACAAAGAGCACATGATCTGGATTATCTAATAGCTGATTTCCACATAGTCAAATCTCGCTGTCTCTTGTGACATCATCTGCAAACAGTCATGAGCCTCTTCCTCTGGATCTCGAAGAAAAGTTTTTTTTTTAAAGTGCCCTAACTGCTCCCTCCCTCTTTGCTCCAGAGGCAACAGGGTGGCTGGACTCAAAGTATTACACCTTTGGACAGTAACATTGTCAGGCAACAAAATGGAACACTGCATTCTCAAATGGCGGCAACAAAAAGATTTTTGGGTTGTACTTGCATGAGGATAGATGTAATAGATAGATCTCAGAGCTTATATCAAGCATGGCTTGTACAACTGTAACATAGTAACATAGTTTATAAGGCTGAAAAAAGACATCTGTCCATCCAGTTCGGCCTGTTTTACTACAAGTTGATCCAGAGGAAGGCAAAAAACCCCTGTGAGGTAGAAGCCAATTTTCCCCACTTTAGGGAAAAAAATTCCTCCCCGACTGCCCAATCAGGCAATCAGAATTACTCCCTGGATCAACAACCCATCTCTAGTAACTATAACCTATAATATTATTACCCTCCAGAAATACATTCAGGCCCCTCTTGAACTCTTTTAGTGAACTTACCATCACCACCTCCTCAGGCAGAGAGTTCCATAGTCTTACTGCTCTTATCGTAAAGAATCCTCTTCTATGTTTGTGTACAAACCTTCTTTCCTCCAGACGAAGAGGATGTCCCCTCGTCACAGTCCTTGGGATAAATAGATCATGGGAGAGATCTATGTACTGACCCCTGATATATTTATACATAGTTATTAGATCTCCCCTCAGTTGACTTTTTTTCTAAAGTGAATAAGCCTAATTTTGATAATCTTTCTGAGTACTGTAGTCCACCCATTCCAGTTATTACTTTAGTTGCCCTCCTCTGAACCCTCTCCCGCTCTGCTATGTCTGCCTTGTTCACAGGAGCCCAGAACTGTACACAGTACTCCATGTGTGGTCTGACTAGTGATTTGTAAAGTGGCAGGACTATGTTCTCATCACGGGCATCTATGCCTCTTTTGATGCAACCCAGTATCTTATTGGCCTTGGCAGCAGCTGTCTGACACTGGTTTCTACAGCTTAGTTTGCTATTCACTAAAATTCCTAGGTCCTTTTCATGTCAGAGTTACCCAATGTTTTACCATTCAGTATGTACTGGTGACTTGCATTATTCCTTCCCATATGCATAACCTTACATTTGTCAGTGTAAAACCTGATCTGCCACTTCTCTGCCCAAGTCTCCAGTCTATCCAGATCCATCTGTAGCAGTGTGCTGTCCTCTTCTTTGTTAATTACTTTACACAGTTTAGTGTCATCTGCAAAAATTGATATTTTACTGTGCAAGCCTTCTACAAGATCATTAATAAATATATTGACGAGAATAGGGCCCAATACTGACCCTTGTGGTACCCCACTAGTGACAGTGACCCAATCTGAGTATGTACCATTAATAACCACCCTCTGTTTTCTATCACTGAACCAGTTACTTACCCACATACAGACATTTTCTCCCAGGCCAAGCATTCTCATTTTATATACTAACCTTTTATGTGGTACCGTGTCAAATGCTTTGGAGAAGTCCAGATATACGACATCCATTGATTCGCCGCGGGCCAGTCTAGAACTTACCTCCTCATAGAAACTGATTAAATTGGTTTGACATGACCGATCCCTCATGAAGCCATGCTGATATGGAGTTATTTGCTTATTTTCATTGAGGTACTCCAAGATAGCATCTCTTAGAAAACCCTCAAACAGTTTACCCATGACAGATGTTAAACTTACCCGCCTATAGTTCCAGGCTCCGTTTTTGGACCCTTTTTGAATATTGGCACCACATTTTCTATGTGCCAATTCTGTGGACCACTCCCTGTCAGTATAGAGTCCTTAAATATCAGAAATAAGGGTCTGGCGATGACATTACTTAATTCTCTTAGGATACGGGGGTGTATGCCATCCGGTCTTGGGGATTAGTCTATTTTAATCTTTTTAAGACGTCGCTGTACTTCTTTCCTGGGTCAGACAGGGCACTTTTAATGGGGAATTTACTTTTATATTCTGCATTTCATCTGACAGTTTATTTTCCTCAGTGAATACAGTGGAGAAAAAGATATTTAGTAGCTTTGCTTTCTCCTCATCGCTCTCTGCAACTCCCCCCTCATTACTCTGTAAGGGGCCGAAACCTTCAGGTTTATACTTTTTACCATTTATATAATTAAAGAACATTTTAGGATTAGTTTTACTTTCTTTGGCGATTAATCTCTCGGTCTCTAGTTTGGCTGTTTTTATTTGTCTTTTACATATTCTATTTTTTTCCTTATAGTTTTTCAATGCTTCCACGCTCCCCTCCTGTTTTAGTGATTTAAATGCTCTCTGTCATTTATTGCTTTCTTTACAGTTCTATTTATCCACATTGTTTCTTCCTTGTTCCTTAACCTTTTATTCCCATAAGGTAGGTTCCTCTCACAATTAGATATTAGGATGCTTTTAAAAATATCCCATTTTGTAGCTGTCTTTTTATTTTTGAGGACTTTGTCCCAGTTAGTTTTTTGGCCTCTCTTAGGCTACTTTCACACTAGCGTTTTTAAATTCCGGTATTGAGTTCCGTTATAGGGGCTCAATACCGGAAAAAAACGCTTCAGTTTTGTCCCCATTTATTGTCAATGGGGACAAAACTGAACTGAAGACAACGGAATGCTCCTGAAAGCATTCCGTTCCGTCTTCAGACCGGAGGACAAACCGCAGCATGCTGCGGTTTGCTCTCCGGTCCAGGCATCCGCACCAAGACGGATCCGGAATGACCCCCAATGCAAGTCAATGGGGACGGATCCGTTTGGTGTGGACACACCAGTAATCCGGATCTGTCCTCCATTGATTTCCAATGGGGGGTCATTCCGGATCCGGCATACATACACACAGACATACATACAAACAAACATACAGACATACATACAAACATACAGACATACATACATACTCACATACTCCCGGACGCCGGCAGAACGTCTTCACGCGCCTCCTGCGCGCTGTGATGACATTTCCCCACTGCGCCCAGCAGAGGGCGCTGTGGGGAATCGTCATCACTGCGCGCAGGAGGCGCGTGAAGACGTTCTGCCGGCGTCCCGGGAGTATGTGAGTATGTATGTATGTCTGTATGTATGTCTGTATGTTTGTTTGTATGTATGTCTGTGTCTTGTTTTAATGTGTGTCATGTGTGGGGCCGGAGCGCTGCTCCGGCTCCACACATGTATAGCGTTAGCACGGATCCGTTGGCACCCTTTAGGTGCCGGATCCGTGCTAACGCTAGTGTGAAAGTAGCCTTAGTTGGCTAAATTTTGCTTCTTTGAAGTTTGGTATTTTTGTTCCTCCCTGAAGAAACGCTCTTTTGAATGACAGTTGGAAGGTTATTATTTATTATTTTATGGTTACTATTTCCCAGGTGTCCCCCAACCTGCACATCTGTTGTTCTGTCAGGTCTATTGGTTAATACTAAGTCCAGTATGGCCGTCCCTCTAGTCGGGTCCTGAACCAGTTGGGAAAGGTCTTTGGTTATTGCCAAGAACCTGTTTCCTTTATGAGATATACAGGTTTCAGTTTCCCAGTCTATATCTGGGTAGTTGAAATCCCCCATAATAACGACCTCATTATGTTTTGCCGCCTCGTCCATTTCATTTAGAAGTAGATTTTCAGTAGACTCTGGTATATTAGGTGGTTTATAATAAAGTCCTATTAGTATTTTATTATTGTTTTTGGCTCCATTTATTTCCACCCACAGTGACTCCACATCTTCATGTCCCTCACTTATATGTTCCTGGAGTGTGGGCTTTAGACAGGACTTTACATAAAGGCAGACCCCTCCCCGTCTACGGTTTTGGCGATCCTTTCTAAACAGACTGTAAATCTGTACGTTAACTGCCCAGTCATAGGTATCATCCAGCCATGTCTCAGTTATTCCCACTATGTCATAGTCCTCCTCACACATCTCTAATTCCACTTCACCAGTTTTATTAGTTAGGCTTCTGGCATTAGTGTACATACAGTTAAAAGGTTTATGTATATTTTTTCCCCTACACCTTTCCTTCTGCACTGTTCTAGTTCCTCCTTCCATTCCTCCCCCAGTTCCATTACCTTGCCCCAGGTCTCTATCTGCACTATCTTCCCCATCTATAATGTAGTTACATTCCCCCCCAGTCCCTAGTTTAAACACTCCTCCAGCTTTCTGGCCATCTTCTCCCCCAAAACAGCTGCCCCTTCCCCATTGAGGTGCAGCCCATCCCTACGGTAGAGCCTGTAGCTGACAGAGAAGTCGGCCCAGTTCTCTAAGAACCCAAATCCCTCCTTCCTACACCAGTTCTTGAGCCACTTGTTAACCTCCCTAATCTCCCGCTGCCTTTCTTGTGTGGCTCATGGTACAGGCAGTTTTTCGGAAAACACTACCTTTGAGGTCCTTGCCCTAAGTTTATGCCCTAAATCCCTAAAATCAAGGACGCTCCACCTACCTCTAACTTTGTCATTGGTTCTGATATGGACCATGACTGCTGGATCTTCTCCAGCCCCTCCCAGTAATCTGTCAACCCAATCCGCGATGTGCCATTCTACGATCCCGGTCTTTGTGACAGATTGCCCTCTCTGTACCCCTAATAATTGAATCTCCCTCTACCGGCACCTGTCTGGCCTGCCCTGCTCCCCTGGTTCCCTGCTTACTGGAGCTGACATTCCCCTGACTGGCAGAGGAAGTGTCCGGCTGCAGCAGTGCTCTCCCTGAAGTGGCATCCCCCTCAACTGCCAAACTTGCAAACTTGTTGGGGTGTGTCAGATCAGGGCTAGCCTCCCTGGCACTTTTCCCTCTATCCCGCTTTCTAACTGTTACCCAGCTAGCTACCTCGCTCTGATTCAGAAAGGGAAACCTCTGACCATGGAGTCAAGTCGGACTGAATAATATGCCACAGGGCGTTGTTGCTGGCCATGCAGTTAGGTGAGGACAGCTGAGGCATAGCCATTCACTTCTGTACAATACAATCTAATTGTAACAATCTAATAATTGAATCTCCCTCTACCGGCACCTGTCTGGCCTGCCCTGCTCTCCTGGTTCCCTGCTTACTGGAGCTGACATTCCCCTGACTGGCAGAGGAAGTGTCCGGCTGCAGCAGTGCTCTCCCTGAAGTAGCATCCCCCTCAACTGCCAAACTTGCAAACTTGTTGGGGTGTGTCAGATCAGGGCTAGCCTCCCTGACACTTTTCCCTCTACCCCGCTTTCTAACTGTTACCCAGCTAGCTGCCTCGCTCTGATTCAGAAAGGGAAACCTCTGACCATGGGGTCAAGTCGGACTGAATAATACGCCACAGGGCGTTGTTGCTGGCCATGCAGTTAGGTGAGGACAGCTGAGGCATAGCCATTCACTTCTGTACAATACAATCTAATTGTAACAATTTAATAGGCCCAGTGCAGGGGAGCACAAAATTGCCAGCTTCAGGGCATAAAAGGCATCTACCGCCTCATCTGTAAAGTGGAAGGGACTAAAAGACAAACAATCATAAAGAGGCGGCAGCAAACTTGCGTATCCAAGGTCTGCAATAAGAAACAAGGCCCAAAAATGTCCTCAGTGCATTCATTTTTCTCAGAAAATGGATGTTCTTCACAGCCTTCTTACATTCAGGGGTGAGATGTTTCACCCAGGAAAGTAACAGTAATGCAGCAAAACTGAAGTTTTGTTTTTGACACCTTGTACCCATGATTAGCCAACTAGGACAAGAGTGACAGGGAAGCCTGTACACAGATGCCCCTGAAGGGACAGCAGAGCAATAGGTCATCAACATATTGCAGGACCACAACCTCCGGATTTAGTAATTTCCAATCTGACAAAACTTGTTACATGGCTGCAGTATACATATTGGGCAAGTTCTGGGCTCCCTGCGGCTCCATCACCCAGGTATACTGTTTACCCTCATGTGTGAAGGCAAACAAATACCAACTGTCTGGATGTAGTGGTACTGAAAAGAAAATATTTGCGAAATCAATCACAGTGAAGTGGATAGAAGTGGTGGGAACCTGACCAACAAGGTATTTGGATTGGGCACAATGGGGGTGTTAAAAACTGTGGCTTCATTGACAGCATGTAGGTCATGTACCATCAGGTATTGGGTGGGTTTGCCCTTCTCGCTTTTCTTTTTCACAGGGTACAAAAGAGTGTTAGAAGGGGATACAATCTCCTTGATAACCCCCCCTTTTTTTTTTTTCAAAAAGTCTCAGACTGTTTGAAATATGGCATCTGACTGTGCCATACTCAAAAGATACTGCATTTTCCTGGGAAGTGGGGTACCAGTTTTCATCTCTACTTCCACAAGAGGGACTGGGAGCTTGGCATCATCCATTGATCCAGTAGCCCACAGATGGCCTGACATTCCCACAAGCAGGGCTTCTTTTTCATATTCTGGGAGTACTGAAACAAACATGGACCAGGGAGTTTTATCACTAATGGCCAACAAACAAAGTTCCTGGTCATTGAGGGCACCTATGAGTTTCACAGTGCCATCCTCCTGGTATGAGATGCTGGCATGTACTTTTGCAAGCAAGTATGCACCCAGAAGGCAACAACGGGCATTATCACTGACCAGCAACTGGGTAAGCACTTCTTGGTTAAGGGCAAATCTAACAAGGATTGGTTCTGTTAAAAAAGGAGTGTGCTACTTTCCCATCCACTTCTACACAAGGACGGTTATCTGGTTATCCGTGGAGATTAAGTCAGGGGAGGACATGTTTGTTGTGCACAACAATGTCTTGGCTGCTCCAGAGTGAGATATATCATTGGGGCCGGACTTGTTAAAATGTTTAAGGGCACAGCCGATACTGGATTTCTTGTTTCCTAATCTTGGTCTAAATTTTTCCTCCTCACCTGTCTTTGTGTCGTCCTCACCTGTCTGAGTACCACACACAGCACAGCTCTCTCTGGAATCTGGGTTCTGGATCCCGCAGACTCTGCAGGTCCATCCCCAAGGACCATTATAAGGTGGCAGACTTACTTTTTCCTTTTTTCTTTTGGCGGAAGGGGGGTGGTGTTCCTTTACTGAGGCTCATGCCATTGTTTCATTGGCTAAAATACAAAAACAAGAAAAGAGATAACACTTGGCATCTGCGCATTATTTTACAAACTTTGGTATGAAAACTATGTAAACATCTAGGTGCCAGCGCCATATTGTAATGGCTTCACATTAATATCATGACATCCTCAATAAAAGGTCTAGAGGGCTGCAAATGGAACAGAAATGGGGGTTAGAACAGTACAATTGGTCTGCAAACAAATGTGGATAAGGAAATGACTTAAAATAACATAAAAACATAAAAACAAAAAATGTTAATTCTGTGTGTGACCTATAGCCATTTTTTGAGGTGTGGCCAGTATACTTCTCTACTCTGCCAATATAACAAATAATAATCTTGAGCCAGGAGGTGGAGGTCTGAGTAGAGGAGGAGGATGTGAACATGGCTGTGTAGGTGGCAGAGGCGAGGGAGGGACGGACACTTTTTCTGTTTTGTTTTTTTAAATGTGTCTGTCAATTCTGTGTGTGACCTTTAGCCATTTTTTGGGGTGCGGCCGGTATACTTTTCTACTCTGCAAATATAAGACACAATAATCTTGAGCCAGGAGGTGGAGGTCCCAGTGGAGGGAGGAGGCAGATGTGGTGGTGTAGGCGGAAGAGGTGTTGGAGGCGGAGGAGGTAGCCACAACGTTTTTTTAAAATGTTTTATTTGGTTTCTGGAGGCCCCAAAACATTGGGAAATAGCAAATAGAACGTAAAAAGTATGCTAGAGTATAACGATGGCTGGGTGCGGCTGCTATACCTCTCTACTCAGCCAATATAAGAAATTAATTTTTTTTAATTTTTATTTTTTTCATATTTTTTGGTTTTTGTTTTTTGGTTTGTGGAGGCCCTAAAACATTGGGAAATAGCAAAGAGAATGCACAAAGTGTGCTGGAGTATAATAATGGCTGGGTGCAGCGGGTTTACCTTTCTACTCTGCCCAAGGTACGGACAAGTCCTGTGGGATCCATGCCTGGTTCATTTTAATGAACATGAGCTTGTCCACGTTGGCTGTGTACAGGTGGATGCGCCTGTCCGTGATCACCCCCCTGCCATGCTACACACACGTTCGGAGAATGTTGAAAGGTCATTTTTAGAACAGGGTGCTTTCCCAAATCTCCGCTGGGTGAAAGCGTGCCTGAAGAAGAAGCCCGCACTTCTGGTTTTTAACACACTCAGATGCCGTGAGTAAGGGGAACTCATTGCTGTGAGGGGGCATGTGGCGTTTTCTGGGGCCATGAGGGTGCACATCTGTGTGAGGAGCTTTATGGGGTATAAATCTGTGAGGGAGGGCTGGAATCGACAGAATGTACAAGTAACTGTGTTGTTAGTACATTATTACAAGATTTGGTGCCCCACTTTGGATTTTGCTCAAGGCCACATTTTGTCTAAAACCGGCTTGCCCACAGCCCCTGCGCGGTGTGTTTTTTTTCCCCCCAGACATATGAGTTTCAGAACAGTCTTCTGTCATTTCCCCCTGGCTGTGCTGAATTTAGTGGTGCAGGTGTTGTACTGACGTGATGAGGATGCGGTAGAGGAGGATCAGGAGGAGCCAACTGGAGGCACAAAGAAACATTCAGCAATCCGCTTTCCGCCTCGGGCCCAGCCACCGCTACATTTACCCAGTGAGCAGTTAGGGAGATATATATAACGTCTCTGCCCATGCTTACGTATCGCTGGTTATTTGGACCTTGTCACTGATGGCGTTGTGTAGCGCATGCTTGATTTTTACTGCCACTTGTTTGTGCAGGGTAGCCACGGCCCACCTGTAAAAGTAGTAGCAGCTGGGAACCAGGAACAATGGGACACCGCTTGTCATTAAATTTTTAAAACTCTCTGTCTCCACCATATACACCATGTTCCAAATTACTATGCAAATTATATTTATCTGATTTTCCTAAATGGTCGATGCAAATGAGTATAATAAAAGTCATCACCCATTTTATTGAACAAACCTCCCAATGATAACAGTATATTCTTCAAAAATTAAAAAAACTCAAAATGCACTGTTCCTAATTATTATGCACAGTAGAGTTTCTAAATAGAGATGAGCGAGTAGTGTTCGATCGAGCTGGTATTCGATCGAATACTACGCTATTTGGCGTACTCGATTTCGTTCGAGTATAACGGCGATGGCGCACTTAGAATTCGTTTCCCCTCCCACCTTCCCTGGCGCTCTTTTTCCACCAATCACCATGCAGGGGGGGTATGACAGGCACGCTGAGCATGCTGGCAGCGCGAAAACGGCGTCTACATGCATTGGCTGGAAAAACCATGTGACCTCGAATATTAAAAACTCAGCTCTTCCTGCTCGTACGCATATGCTGCGTGAACTTAGTCAGGGACAGAGGCTGGAGAAGGGAGAGACAGGTTTTAGCTGTTGGACAGGCAGGAGCGTGATTAAAAGCCCTTATCAGGGCTACTATAGTGCAGTACAGTGATAGCTTTACTACAATATAGACTTTACAGAGAACGGCTGCTGTATTCAGGGATAGCTGCTGGAGTAGGGACAGAGAGAGGCATTAGTGGTGTATTAGGTGCTCTGCTACATACCAAACTATATTTGGCACTACTGCTGTGTACCTTGAACTATAAAATATATAGGCCTTATAATTGGCAACTGTACAGTGCGTTCTCTTGCAAACTAATTTAAATACCTGGTGTAAATACCCACCGTCTGAACAGTTAGTACACGGCTGTGTACCTTGAACTATATATATAGGCCTTATAATTGGCAACTGTACTGTGCGTTCTCTTGCAAAAATTATTTAAATACCTGGTGTTAATACCCACCCGTCTGAAAAGTTAGTACACGGCTGTGTACCTTGAACTATAAAATATATAGGCCTTATAATTGGCAACCTGTACTGCGTTCTCTTGCAAAATTATTAAATACTGGTATACCCACCGTCTGAAAAGTTAGTACACGGTGTACCTTGAACTATAAATATATAGGCCTTATAATTGCAACTGTGTGCGTTGCAAATTATTTAAATACTGTGTTTATACCCACCGTCTGAAAAAGTTAGTACACGGCTGTGTACCTTGAACTATAAAATATATATAGGCCTTATACTAGGCAACTGTACTGTGCTTTCTCTTGCAAAATTATTAAATACCTGGTGTTTATACCCACCGTCTGAAAGTTAGTACACGGCTGTGTACCTTGAACTATAAAATATATAGGCCTTATAATTGGCAACTGTACTGTGCGTTCTCTTGCAAAATTATTTAAATACCTGGTGTTTATACCCACCGTCTGAAAAGTTAGTACACGGCTGTGTACCTTGAACTATAAAATATATAGGCCTTATACTAGGCAACTGTACTGTGCGTTCTCTTGCAAAATTATTTAAATACCTGGTGTTTATACCCACCGTCTGAAAAGTTAGTACACGGCTGTGTACCTTGAACTATAAAATATATAGGCCTTATAATTGGCAACTGTACTGTGCGTTCTCTTGCAAAATTATTTAAATACCTGGTGTTTATACCCACCGTCTGAAAAGTTAGTACACGGCTGTGTACCTTGAACTATAAAATATATAGGCCTTATAATTGGCAACTGTACTGTGCGTTCTCTTGCAAAATTATTTAAATACCTGGTGTTTATACCCACCGTCTGAAAAGTTAGTACACGGCTGTGTACCTTGAACTATAAAATATATAGGCCTTATAATTGGCAACTGTACTGTGCGTTCTCTTGCAAAATTATTTAAATACCTGGTGTTAATACCCACCGTCTGAAAAGTTAGTACACGGCTGTGTACCTTGAACTATAAAATATATAGGCCTTATAATTGGCAACTGTACTGTGCGTTCTCTTGCAAAATTATTTAAATACCTGGTGTTTATACCCACCGTCTGAAAAGTTAGTACACGGCTGTGTACCTTGAACTATAAAATATATAGGCCTTATAATTGGCAACTGTACTGTGCGTTCTCTTGCAAAATTATTTAAATACCTGGTGTTTATACCCACCGTCTGAAAAGTTAGTACACGGCTGTGTACCTTGAACTATAAAATATATAGGCCTTATAATTGGCAACTGTACTGTGCGTTCTCTTGCAAAATTATTTAAATACCTGGTGTTAATACCCACCGTCTGAAAAGTTAGTACACGGCTGTGTACCTTGAACTATAAAATATATAGGCCTTATAATTGGCAACTGTACTGTGCGTTCTCTTGCAAAATTATTTAAATACCTGGTGTTTATACCCACCGTCTGAAAAGTTAGTACACGGCTGTGTACCTTGAACTATAAAATATATAGGCCTTATAATTGGCAACTGTACTGTGCGTTCTCTTGCAAAATTATTTAAATACCTGGTGTTTATACCCACCGTCTGAAAAGTTAGTACACGGCTGTGTACCTTGAACTATAAAATATATAGGCCTTATAATTGGCAACTGTACTGTGCGTTCTCTTGCAAAATTATTTAAATACCTGGTGTTTATACCCACCGTCTGAAAAGTTAGTACACGGCTGTGTACCTTGAACTATAAAATATATAGGCCTTATAATTGGCAACTGTACTGTGCGTTCTCTTGCAAAATTATTTAAATACCTGGTGTTAATACCCACCGTCTGAAAAGTTAGTACACGGCTGTGTACCTTGAACTATAAAATATATAGGCCTTATAATTGGCAACTGTACTGTGCGTTCTCTTGCAAAATTATTTAAATACCTGGTGTTTATACCCACCGTCTGAAAAGTTAGTACACGGCTGTGTACCTTGAACTATAAAATATATAGGCCTTATAATTGGCAACTGTACTGTGCGTTCTCTTGCAAAATTATTTAAATACCTGGTGTTAATACCCACCGTCTGAAAAGTTAGTACACGGCTGTGTACCTTGAACTATAAAATATATAGGCCTTATACTAGGCAACTGTACTGTGCGTTCTCTTGCAAAATTATTTAAATACCTGGTGTTTATACCCACCGTCTGAAAAGTTAGTACACGGCTGTGTACCTTGAACTATAAAATATATAGGCCTTATAATTGGCAACTGTACTGTGCGTTCTCTTGCAAAATTATTTAAATACCTGGTGTTTATACCACCGTCTGAAAAGTAGCTGTGTACCTTGAACTATAAATATATAGGCCTTATAATTGGCAACTGTACTGTGCGTTCTCTTGCAAAATATTTAAATACCTGGTGTTTTATACCCACCGTCTGAAAAGTACACGGCTGTACCTTGAACTACAAATTATAAGCTGGCCTCTGAAAATTACTGTGAAATATAGCTGTGGAAACTAATTATAAAACTGTACTGTGCGTTCTCTTGCAAAAAATACGGCGTGAAGGCAAAAAAAAAAAAAATGCGGAGGGGGGCTAGCGGAATAGGACGTGGACGAGGACGGGGAGCGGAAATGCTGTTGGGGCCTTGTTGAAGCCAGTGGGGATACAATGCGTGCTGGTGAGGGTCAGCCAGGATCCCGCTCCCAGAATCCCTGCCTTTATGGGACAGTTAAGCAGGGGGCGGGTTACACCGCTGTTGAGGCCTGAGCAGGTTGAACAGGTGGTGCAATGGATAGCCGATAGCGCTTCCACACAGTTGTCCACCAGCCAGTCATCCACACAGTCTCACTCTGACCCTCCTTCCTCCACACCTGGCCAACAGAGTCATCCCACCATTGACCCCTCCCAGGAGCTCTTTTCGGGTCCTTTTTCAGATGTGCCGGAAGAATCCCAGGAGCTAGCAGAGGAATTTGTTTGTAGTGATGCCCAAACACTTGAGTTTTCGCCATCTCCTGCTGATGTGGACCCTGAGCCAGCATCTGTTATCATGAGCGATGATGATGATGAGACGCAGTTGCCATCAAGGGAGGCTGTTGGAATGTCCAGTGGGCAGGAGGAGGAGCAGAGTGAGGAAGTTGAGGTGGTGGATGACGAAATGACCGACCCCACTTGGCCAGGGGTGATGTCCAGCGAGGAAAGTAGTGGAGAGGTGGTGGTCTGCGCAGCACCGAAAAAGGCAGCAAGAGGCAGAGGGATGTCCAGAGGCAGAGGGATGTCCACAGGCAGAGGGATGTCCAGAGGCAGAGGACAGTCCAGACAGAGAAGTGAGGCCACAGCCAGCAGGGCCGAAGCTGTTCCCGGCAGCGGGCAGTCGCGCGAAGCTCCCCCATCGAGGCCTCGTACTTCTGTGGTGTGGAGATTTTTTAATGTTTGTGCGGATGACAAACTGAGCGCGGTTTGCACACTCTGCCACTCAAAACTGAGTAGGGGCTCTGAGAAGAGCAATCTGACCACCTCAGGCATGCGGCGTCACTTGGAAGTCAAGCACTGGGCTGAGTGGGAGAGAGCAAACGCAATACAACCTGCGCCCGGTCTTGCTGCCACTGCCTCTTCCCCTGTGTTGTGTGCTGCCACTGCGGTCCAGACCTCCAGCCAGGACACCTCCACATCTGCCTCTGCCTCGGCTACTTTGGGGCCTTCTCCTTCAGCCTCCCCTTCCCCCGCCTCTTCGCCTGCACCTTCACACTCCTCGTCCCAACAACTGTCCATCTCGCAGGCGTTCGACCGCAGGCGGAAGTACGCCTCGAGTCACCCCCAAGCCCAAGCCTTAAACTGCCACATCTCCAAACTGCTGGCCCTGGAGATGTTGCCGTTTAGGCTTGTGGAGACGCAGGCCTTCCGCGACCTGATGGCGGCTGCCGCACCTCGCTATTCCGTCCCCAGCCGCCACTACTTTTCCCGGAGTGCCGTCCCCGCCCTGCACCAGCACGTGTCGCGTAACATCAGGCGGGCCCTGAGGTACGCAGTCAGCGCAAAGGTCCACTTGACCACCGACTCGTGGACAAGCGCTTGCGGCCAGGGACGATACATCTCTTTGACGGCACACTGGGTGAATGTAGTGGAAGCGGGGACGGGGTCGCAAACAGAGACGGCCTACCTACCACCCCCGCCCAAGATTGCCAGCATGGGTTCTGATAAACCCCCCTCCTCCTCCTCCTCCTCCTCTGCCTTAACATCGCCCTCAGCCGCTAGCTGGAAGCGTTGCAGCACTGGCGCGGGGAGACGTCAGCAGGCGGTGCTTAAGCTCATCAGCTTGGGCGACAGGAAGCACAGCGCCCCAGAGGTGAGGGACGCCATATTGCAGCAGACGGAGATGTGGCTGTCGCCGCTGCAGCTAGGACCAGGCATGGTCGTGTGCGATAACGGCCGTAACCTGGTGGCGGCTCTGGAGCTTGCCGAACTCAATCACGTACCATGCCTGGCCCACGTTTTTAATCTGGTAGTCCAAAAATTTCTAAAGACTTACCCCAACCTGGCAGAGCTACTGGTGAAAGTGCGGCGCTTGTGCGCTCACTTTCGGAAGTCAACTGTAGCTGCTGCTAGCTTAAAAAAACTCCAGCAACGCCTCCATTTGCCTGAACATCGGCTGTTGTGCGACCTGCCGACTCGCTGGAATTCCACCTATTCCATGTTGGCCAGGGTGTGTGAGCAGCAGAGAGCATTGATGGAGTACCAGATTATGAATCCACGCGTGCCTCCAACTCAGCTCCCTCAGTTTGCCAACCACGAGTGGCCATGGATGGCAGACATATGCGATGTACTGCGTATCTTTGAGGAGTCCACCAAGAAGGTCAGCAGCGAGGACGCTATAGTGAGCGTAACCATCCCGCTCCTATGCGTCCTTAAAGAATCACTCATCGCAATAAGGGAGAACGCATTGCACGCAGAGGAGACGGGGGTAGGAGGAGACGCAACGGAGCTACACAGTCAGACCACACTTTTGTCTGCTTCTCGGTGGCAGTTGCAGGAGGAGGAGGAGGATGAGGAGGAGGAGGACGACGTGGAGGTGGCTGTGGAAGAGGAGGAGGATGCTGGCGGCGAGGGTAGCAGTCAGGCTGTGTGCGTCCCATTGGTTCAGCGCGGATGGGGCGGAGAGGAGGCGGAAGAGGAAGAGGAGGAAATGGCAAGTGATCCTTCTGGTGGGGGCAGTGAGGTCATGCCTATTCAGAGTCTGGCACACATGGCTGACTTCATGCTGGGCTGCTTTTCCCGGGACACACGTGTTGTCCGGATAGTGGAGAACAAACTGTACTGGGTCTTCGCAATCCTGGACCCCCGGTATAAAGATAACGTCTCTTCTTTTATTCCGGTAGAGGAGAGGACGAATCGATTGCTGGAATACCAGAGGGAACTCGTGCAGAACATGATGGAGATTTTCCCACCCACCATCGCTGGCGGCAGAGAGGAGAGGGTCTCCCAGAGTCCCACAACATCAATCAGGCCCACAGCCACCAGGGGAACACTCTCCAAGGTGTGGGACACGTTCATGGCACCCCCTCGTGCAACTTCCATCACTGCGGGGCCCGCTATCAGCAGGAGGGACAAGTATCGGCGGATGTTGCGGGAGTACCTGGCAGACCGTACCCCTGTCCTCCCCGATCCCTCGGCGTCCTACACTTACTGGGTCTCCAAGTTGGACACGTGGCTGGAACTGTCCCTGTACGCCTTGGAGGTGCTTGCCTGCCCTGCCGCAGCGTGCTATCAGAAAGGGTGTTCAGCGCAGCCGGGGGCATTATAACCGATAAGCGCAGCCGCCTGTCAACCGACAGTGCTGACAGGCTGACGCTAATCAAAATGAACAGCAAGTGGATTGACCCGGACTTTGCTTCTCCAACAGTGGAAAGCAGCCAAAAGTGAAGTGCCATCTGTATGAAGTGCCATTTCCTCCTCCACCTCCTCCTCTCCTTAACCGCCGTAGAATTGCTCCGTAAATAAGAAAAATTTATATATTTATGGCTCACCTCTTGGGCCTCCACAAAATGTTTAAGAGGTCTCACCTTTGGGCCTCCACATAATTTTTAAGAGGTCTCACCTCTTGGGCCTCCACATAATTTTTAAGAGGTCTCACCTCTTGGGCCTCCACAAAATTTTTAAGAGGTCTCACCTCTTGGGCCTCCACATAATTTTTAAGAGGTCTCACCTCTTGGGCCTCCACAAAATTTAAGGTCTCCCTTTAACAGGTCTCACCTCTTGGGCCTCCACAAAATGTTTAGAGGTCTCACCTCTTGGGCCTCCACAAAATTTTATCAAAGGTCTCACCTCTTGGGCCTCCACAAAATTTTATCAAGGTCTCACCTCTTGGGCTCACACATTTTTTCCAGGTCTCACCTCTTGGGCCTCCACAAATTTTTAACAGGTCTCACCTCTTGGGCCTCACAAAATTTTTAAGGTCTCACCTCTTGGGCCTCCCAAAATGTTTAAAAGGTCTCACCTCTTGGGCTCCACAAATTTTTATCAGGTCTCCACAAATGTTTAACTCTGGCCTCCACAAAATTTTATCAAGGTCTCATCTTGGCCTCCACAAAATTTTCAAGGTCTCACCTTTGGCCTCCACAAATTGGCCTCTTGGGCCTCACAAAATTTTTAACAGGTCTCACCTCTGGGCCTCCACATAATTTTTAAGAGGTCTCACCTCTTGGGCCTCCACAAATTTTATCAAGGTCTCACCTCTGGGCCTCACATAATTTTTAACAGGTCTCACCTCTTGGGCCTCCACAAAATTTAAGAGGTCTCACCTCTTGGGCCTCACAAAATTTTATCAAGGTCTCACCTCTGGGCCTCCACATAATTTTTCAAGGTCTCACCTCTTGGGCCTCCACAAATTTTTAAGAGGTCTCACTCTTGGGCCTCCACAAATTTTTAACAGGTCTCACCTCTTGGGCCTCCACAAAATGTTTAAGAGGTCTCACCTCTTGGGCCTCCACAAATTTTTCAAGGTCTCACCTCTTGGGCCTCACAAATTTTTCAGGTCACCTCTTGGCCTCCACAAAATTTTATCAAGGTCCTCTTGGGCTCCACAAATTTTTAAGAGGTCTCACCTCTTGGGCCTCCACATAATTTTTAAGGTCTCACTCTTGGGCCTCCAAAATTTTTAAAGGTCTCACCTCTGGGCCTCCACAAATTTTTAAGGTCTCACCTCTTGGGCTCCACATAATTTTTAACAGGTCTCACTCTTGGGCCTCCACAAATGTTTAAGAGGTCTCACCTCTTGGCCTCCACAAAATTTTATCAAGGTCTCACCTCTTGGGCCTCCACATAATTTAAAGGTACTCTGGGCCTCCACAAATTTTAAAGGTCTCACCTCTTGGCCTCCACAAATTTTATCTTCTTGGGCTCCACAATTTTAAAGTCTCACCTCTTGGGCCTCCACAAAATTTTCAGGTCTCACCTCTTGGGCTCCACAAATTTTAATGAGGTCTCACTCTTGGGCCTCCAAAATTTTATCAAGGTCTCACCTCTTGGCTCCACAAAATTTTAACAGGTCTCACCTCTTGGGCCTCCACAAAATTTTAGAGGTCTCACCTCTTGGGCCTCCACCTCCACAAATTTTATCAAGGTCTCACCTCTTGGGCCTCCACAAAATTTTAAAGTCTCACCTCTTGGGCCTCCACAAAATTTTTTCAACAGGTCTCACCTCTTGGGCCTCCACAAAATTTTATCAAGGTCTCACCTCTTGGGCCTCCACAAAATTTTATCAAGTCTCACCTCTTGGGCCTCCACAAAATTTTTACAGTCTCACCTCTTGGGCTCCACAAATTTTTAACAGGTTCACCTCTTGGCCTCCACACAAATTTTAAGAGGTCTCACCTCTTGGGCCTCCACAAAATTTTCAAGGTCTCACCTCTTGGGCTCCACAAAATTTTATCAGGTCTCACCTCTTGGCCTCCACAAAATTTTAAAGAGTCTCCACCTCTTGGGCCTCCACAAAATTTTAAGAGGTCTCACCTCTTGGGCCTCCACAAATTTTTAAGGTCTCACCTCTTGGGCCTCCACAAAATTTTATCAGGTCTCACCTCTTGGGCCTCCACAAA